>SAYR01062279.1:1077261-1102031 GCA_004382745.1 Argopecten irradians irradians | reverse complement strand
CTACCCCTCGCCTGATTTTGTGTGCAGATGAGAGAGATACTGGGCCACTTGATTTGTGCCTATGTTTATAATACATCGCTCGCATGTAATCGATTTACTGTAATGATAGTTATCTCACATAATATCTTTCTTTTTATTCTGGTTAAAAATGGAACTACGTGTGTTTGTGACTATGTTCTTTGAAACTAAAAAGTGCAATCAAGTTCTAAATAGTATATATCAGTAGGCAGATTATTAAGGTGGCTCGATAAGTTGCAGGTGCATATCGTATTTCTGTCTTTAGGGGAGGACCGGTGGTTCTCCATTTATTCAATAAATTATCGGTGCAATGTATCTAAGCCTGGAAGTAAGATAGGTGATTAAATTGTTGCACTGAAATAACGCTGAAGGTGGATGTTTTAAGCCTAATGCAGTCAAATTGTCCTTGATTCGTCATATAGTGGACCTGAGTCGTGGAATCGTCGTCATTTAGAGATGGGATTGCAAGATATGATTGTGCGAATCTCTACTGATAGGAATCTGCTTTTCTAATTAATAGCTGTGTCCATAGTGAGAACGCTATCCATGGCACAATGACACGTATAACTGTCTTATTTCAATATCAGTGATCAACATGAGATAGCATATAGATCCGAGAGGAAAAAACTGACACCTATGGTCCAGTAATTGTGTGATCAATAACATAGCTTATACCTATGGGTGGGAAGAGTTGATATTGGCTCTAGTTAAGCCTAACCCACCTAACCAAGAGGATCAAAACCGTCAAAATAGATATACGACAGTATAAACAATTGGGAATGTCAGATACCTTAACCACTTAGGCCAAAAACCAAATCAAAGAGTTTAGATGAGTTTACTATTTGGAATGTAGAGCACACACATTATAAGCTGACTTACATTCTCATAGAACTACTGATAAAAGGGCGCAGAGAGTTTAGCATTAGAGACCCACTATAGGGACTAACCTTAATACTTAGGTGGCCATGAAAACGCACACTTATAATCAGCACTAGGTAGGACCGTTAATTGATGTCGGGATAATTCGAGACATTTAACCACTAATACAACAGAAAACCTAATCTAAGAGATATAGACTTGATAAGAGAGGTTAAATTATTTGGGGTAATGTCAGATCGATCTCCATTTTACGGCACTATGCATAGCAATGGAGTAACATAAAAATACACTAATAGAACAGAGTGTGGTTTATTTGGTGAACTATATGAACAGCAACTATAACACACACAAGGCTCGAAATCGCTAAATAAACAGCGAGGTTTAATTGGGACTGTTGACATCAATAGACACTTTGATCACTTATAGTTGTCAACACTAGTTGATCAGTATGGAGAAGAGTCTCATGGATTGGGAATTTCAGACACCCATCATTAGACGCGTTTTGCTATAATATTGTAAAGGGTTCAAAAGATATTAGAATTGTATGAGATAGCATTTGTTACCATTAGTTTCGTGGAAATATGTCTTTAGAACGTCATAATATACCCTGCAAGAGAGTGTATTTTATTTATATTACTTAGAGGTCAAGCACGCTTTACCACAGAGTAATGATTTTATAAGCACAGCATCATATTTTTTATATCCACATAGAAATGGTTGAATGGCATTAAGACAGCTCTTGGTTCGAACTTTATTTGAACCTTGTGGTGGTTAGACCTACAGAACTAATGATTTGGACCTTTTGGACTTAGAACAGGTGATACATTCAATGGGCCAAAATACTGGTAAAGTGAACGGTAATGTGTTTGGTAAATTACAAATAAACAGACTGTATAATTTCAGTATCTTATGGTTATGTCTATAGGTACATAAAATACTTCGAATCCATAATGCGCCCCATGTCGCCTATAGAATAGACGCTCCTGATTCCTTTTTATAAGTGAGGCACAATGTCAAGTTGCCTCGGGCATATAATAAAGACCGAAGACTTCACCAAAACTTATTATATGTTTGGAGATGATTATAGGTCTTATTAAGGCCCTTCTTTTCATTTTTTGTCAATTTTTCAACTGACTGGGCTCTTATATGGTGTTGTCGAACTTATCGTGTAAACTTGGTAGCTTATAAGTACAGGTAGACAGAAAATGTGAATATTTTCTGGCTTTATGAATGATAATATGTAGAGTATAGTCAACTAATAAAGTTGATTGGTAAAATTTTTAAAAATTAATAAAATTTAACTTTATGAAAGAATTCATGGTAAATTAAATATGCTTTTAATAATGTGTAATGTTTTGAGGGAATCACAAACAAGCATGTTATTGGAATATTTTACTTAAAAATGACTAATCAGTCCACACTTGTGGTAAAGTCAGATAAAAAATTCTGTCTGAGAAAATAAACATTGTAAGCTAAATACGGCTGGAAAGTGGTACATGAAATTCATTTTTTTTCTGAATTGACTTTCTAGCAACATATTGGGTATCTGTGATGGGGTGAGGAAGATTTAAGGTTCAACGCTCAGGTCAGAATGTTTAACCTCAAGTCTGTATAATATTATATATGGTATCGAGTGTAATGATGGAATATTGTTGGTTTTGGGACTGTAGAACGTTGGAATAAGGTTTACAAAACTACTCGGTCAGTTAAACCTGCCTTAGTGCTACCTAGGTTGTCTATATCAGGGTTTGCAATTTTACGCCGTTCTGTATCCTTTTTAGCCCATCATCAGTTCAGATGGTGGGCTATTCAATCGCATTTTTGTCCGTGGTGCCGTCGTCCGTTTATAACCTTTCGCTATCCGTTCCGTGATTATCGCGTTCCGTCATACCATCCATTAACAATTCTTGATCATCATCCTGCTATTTAAACTTCAGAAGTATTGCAATGATCTGTTCTAAATAAATTTCAGATATATAGGTTTCTCTCTAGGGGCGCATAGGTGTTGTCATAATTTCGATTAGGACCTCGAACTCAACAAGATGGGCGAAGATGGAGCCATTCTTGGATTTGATAGTTGCAAGCTTTTGTTGCTGCTATTTTGTCTCAGAAAGCACTGGAAGCCGTGATCTGATATCGCCTCATTTTATAATAAGTAGAAATTAGTGGTTTTGTGTCTACAGTGTCTGGATAAGAGCATGATGAAACAGCTGCCCTACTCTTGATCACTTGTAGACATAATATAGTTTTTGTATGATACCAATCTGTTCGTTAGATCTTAATCTACTTTCTTGGTTGGGGTTCATACGCCAAGATCCCTCTGGGATCTTTTTGGTTTTAGAGTCATCATTAGGATGAAAAGAACTTCAAAGCAGGGCACCGTTTTTTCTTAGAAGATCCTCCATTTCAATACTTTACTACTTTAGGGGTACGGTCCATATTATTTATGTCAGTAGAGAGGAAGGATGCACTACCAGTTAAGTGAGAACAACTAGGGTATAAGACCTCGTCCTTTTCTATATAGACGTAGCTGCTGCTTTATATGAGCGAAACCACGTTTTATTGTGTGTTTCCTAATGATCGAGTATACAATTAAGTATCAACAATGTATACCTGTGATATATATAATATTGGGCGTCGACAATAGACACCTGTATCTTAAGTCATATACAAAATCTGATTGCCTAAAATTGACAGGAAGAAATTTACCTCTTGTATGTGCAGGGTGCGTCTTTATGAGGTAGTTTTATTTTTAGATTTGAAATCTGTACATAACTTGAAAATCCTAGTGCGTCAGTGTACAAAGGAATGTCGCCGGGAGTACCAGAGAAAGAAAGACTGGGAGTCTCACACCAAGGCATGGCGCATGTACTTGTGATACTTATATAGACGTGATTGCTAGTTTGAAGTCTTATTTACTTTATTGGACTTTTGACTCTATGTGTTGGTATTTTTTCTTTTCAATTTTGTCCTCTGTATTCACATCATCATGAATTTAATTTGTGGGGAATGATAACTAAATCAATATGTGTATGGTTGTGTAAATATACAAAGTACTTATATTATTTTGTGTTCCTAAACAACTCTATGTACTTCCCTTCATAAATACAGTTTTTTCAAGACGGCTAAAATAGTGGTGGTTAACTGATGTATCTTTTTCCTATTTTGTTTGTTTTTTTTGTTTAAAGATTTAATAATAGTTTATTACTCTTTATATTTTATATTATCGCTCGCAATAGCAACAGATAAATATCTAGAGGTGTATCAATCGGCTGCTATTCACTGTCTGGCTTGCAACGCTCATATGTATCGATCTTTAAGACCGTTCATTCCATCAACGCCAGCGTAAAAATTATTATATATTTGTTGGAAAATCATTTGAACTCATTCCTCACGCGTCACGTAGACCTTTCGCTATAATACTCTGGTACTGGATCCGTCTTTGTGTATTTAGGAGAGATCGCTGAAAAATGTGTCTTTACGGGGTGAGTTTAACACTGGAATTCAGCAATGTAATCTTGGTTAATATCATGTATGATTATAAATTGTGTTTATAATGGTTGAATGCTCAAAGAAGTCTAATGATACCCATGCATAGTGGGTTCTGTTTAATTACATCAAATCATTTAGCAAGGAAAATTGCCAATAAGTTAGGCATTGGGTTTTGGTTCAGGTTTCTAGTTTTAGTTTTGAGGACCCTGGTGTACGCTTCGTCACGAGGCAAGGTCTGTAAGGACAATGCCTGTTTAGGTTTGGGTGGAGAGGAAGGCCGGGTAAGCCGGATGAAATAAGACCACCAACAGTGATCTCATAGTACGGCCACCCACGTGGCAATTGACCACATGGGATTCATACTCGGATCCCAGAGAGGGAGGGCTTTGTGGTATATTATTGTCGGCACACATGTACTCTTAATCACCTCCTTTCCTGGCTTCTTCTCGCCTAGAAGAGAAATATATAGAAGATATAAATAAATTATGAAATTGCGGATTTTCATAATGTATGTTTACTTACTATCGATTGCGTCTATTCCACATTTAACTTATAGAAGGTAATAAGATAAGAATACTGAACATTTCTCTTAACTTCAAATTTGTCACGACTGCTAACTACTCCCAAGGAAAAAATTCAGCAAAATAAAAAATCTTATTTTAAAGGGAGAAATATGTGAAAAGATGGATTTTTATGTTAGAATATTCTTGTCTAGCATGGTCTAATTATAACTATTTAATGATCTGTTCAAAAGACAGATAAGAGTTTTTTAGTATGTAATATTGTCACGCAATGTTCTACATAATACTGCTGAAGGATTTAGACTTAAAATGTGACGGATACGCACCAGAAAAGTGTTCATCTTAGTTACTGGTGTCGAAACGTTAAACAGTGACAGTTGAGACCGCTGTAGCTCAGTACCTGAATGCTAGAATAGCTGAGTAGATGGGAGCGGCTGGTAAGTATTTAATTTTGTGGGTGTTTTCACACTTTCTTCAATTTAGTCCGGCGTTTTCACAGAAATCCCCTGCAGGGATTCTATACCAACTAAAGTAGACACGAGTGTAGGACTATTGCATATTCAGAGAAGATGCTTCTTAACTAAATTATCTCAAGATAATGAATTTACATGCACGTCTGTACTAAGAGAAGTGGGCGAAATTATTGACTGCGGATATGTATAAAGTGCTATTAATATCCTATGTTTGAATATCTCTTTTTATTCTTGGGTGTTTTTAATTTTTCATTGGATTTCTTTTCTTGACATTAGGCAACAAGATTGACATTGCCCACGAATATTGGATCTTTTTTAATGATTGTGTATACAATGTCAGGTATGTTCTATAAGCCGTTCATTCTTAAAGCATAGGTATTGATGAGTACACAAGTCAGGTTGAACGCATAAGTATCGATGACTTTGATGATCATAGTAAATTATACTGTAAGGTCTTCTCCAACTTATTCAAGTGCAACAAAATTTAATAATTTTGTAATTTACATGGAAAATTGATCCAACAAAAATAAATAAATGTTTTTCACTAGAAAGTTACTTGGTGGTGCATTTTGATGCTAATTTTAAAGTTTTCAAGCAGGACATACACTTTTTTTTTTAACGCTCATTGAGTGCTTGTTTTGAATTTCGTCCGGCTAAATGTTGAGGAAATCATGATAGCTCATTGTATTGGCGCTGTTCTTATTGTTTCTTGGCAGTGTAATAGAATCTATACATCACAATGAGATAGTTTTAAATAATGTGTCACGTATTTTCAAAATATGCACATTTAACTTTTTGCATATTTTGATGGGATTTACACTACGAGGGTTTTATCGATGTGGTAATATATGACTCTAAAACAAGAAGAAAAATCTACATCATATAGATATTGTTAGTGAGTATTACGAAACGCTTATAAACACACAAGATGTTATTTATTATAGTTAGGTAATTTATCGACTTGCATATTTCGTTATATAATAGAAATTATTATGAAATTTATAATAGGGCCTACAATAAACGGTCCACTCATTAAGTCATACTTTTCCTTTAAATAGTAGATTTTTCGACATTCAGATTGTGTAAAGTTTTTTTTATACTGTTAACCTCGCTAAGCTAGTTTATGTGAATAATAACGGCTCTATCTATAGCATTAATTTCAATTATTGTGTGACAGATTATTAATGCATTGCACAACGATGCTTCATGACAGTTTAACATTTTCGGGCTTTCTTTTCAGCCCTAGATATTTTGAGGGAGCACTCACATATTATGCAGGGCGCGTCCAGTAAGCCATATATACTTCTATAATGGGTGAGGGCAGATGTCACTATAAATTGTTCCCATGTTAGCAAAAGCCTAAATTTTACCTGCAAATCAAAGTGTTATATTGTATCTTATCTCAGACATATGGCGCTATCGTAATATTGCCTTTGTTAGTGACTGGGGCTTATATGTAAATATTATATGTAAGCATGTAGAGCGTATTTTCTAGAAGAAAAGTTACAATATTATAACCTACAACTCGGATTAAGAAAGTGCTTATATTTGGTTTTGGGGCTGTATATTTCATATTATACATTTTTTTTTTTCCCAAATCTTGGCTCCACAGGTAACCCCATTCCTCAATGGTGTAGTGTGAAAAGCATCGTAGATTATACGCTTCAGTTCAACAGTGATGAAAAATTACGTGTACTGATATTAAGTAAATATAATATACAGTACTCTATCAGAAACTATACCGTGTATTGGAATTTTTAGGTCATCTGACGAAGGTCAGTGAATGACTAATTGTCATCGTTGTTTACGTGTCCGTTCGTCGTGCCGCCGTCCGCCGTCCCGAGTGCGCCGTGCTGCCTGCGGCCGTGCGCCGTGGCGTCGTGCGTGTTTGAAGTCGAACATTATAATTTACCAAATAGCCGTACTACCATTCCAACTTTAACTTGTGAAGCGGGGAATTAATTCTGCATCTTGGTGTTGAAACATCATGGGGAGGTGAAAGCGACAATCAATTATGATTTCTTATTATAAATGGAGCCCTGGGTCCTACCCCTTTGGGGCTGAGGGTGGGGGGCCCCAAAAGGGCATAATTTTCTTATTTTCAGGCTTAAAATGATACTTCCTCCTCCTTCATCTTGGATGGATTTCATCACATATTTGGTGTGAAACCATATTGGGGAAGGGCATTCATAGTTTTATTATATAATGAGCCGTGAGAATACCGACCCCTAGGGGGTGAGGATGGGGCCAAATAAAGGCTGCGTATAAATTTTAAAATATATATTGTTTATGTGCGCTTTTCAATTAGGACTCTTAACTTCATACCTTTGTATTCCTCAATACCTGTGTAAATGGGGGGGGCATCAAGATTTTTAGAGGCCTCGACCCCCGGTCTTACATTGCCTCGACCCCCGGTCTTACATTAGTGTCGATGGCTGACTTCCAGAAAAAATGACAAAATTGTTGAACTCTCGAAATAATTCCCCGCTATAGCCTCTTACAGCCAAATGTGGGCTAATATGTATACCATCTTGAATAAACACATCAGCATGTAATAATACAGAAAACTCATTCATCATGTGAAGGAGATGGTAATAATGGTATAGCTTCAACTCCCACTGTACATGCAGTGAACACAAATAAAACGTATGTCCAACAGAATTATCTGTACTCAACCTAGGCCACTAAGCATTACAGGCTGAGAAGAATGTTGAAATCAAAATTTTTGAAAACAGAAATTGAACAACACTGAAGGCATTACACAATGCAACAAGAGGCCCAATGGGCCTTATCAGTGATCTGACTTATTGGCACAATATAACATGGTCAAAGAATACAGTAGAGGAAAACAAATCTACAATACAAAGGAATGGAATAGGCTGAGATGTTCATCACCCTTTTCTTCGACTAACAATTAAAACATTGTGCACTAGGAACTCTTCAGTATAAGTTATAAGTTTCTGATATATTTGACCATTGTGACCTTGAAAGTAGGTCAAGGTCATTCAAGTGAACAAACTTGAAAGTACTTCATCCAGCATGCTACATGTCCAAAATCAGGTCTATAGGCATCTCATATAATTCTTAAGTAATTTGCAAGAAGTTGTTTGGAGATTTTAGCCTAATATTTGACACCAGTAACATACATATCACA
The DNA here is from genome assembly GCA_004382745.1 of Argopecten irradians irradians. Taxonomy (NCBI): domain Eukaryota; kingdom Metazoa; phylum Mollusca; class Bivalvia; order Pectinida; family Pectinidae; genus Argopecten; species Argopecten irradians. The sequence continues at coordinate 1,093,494 of SAYR01062279.1, read as the reverse complement.
GCATATATGTAAACATACACATCAAAACATACACATGTAAACACACACATCACAGAATACACATGTAAACATGCACATGTAAACATACACATGTAAAAATACACATCACATTACACATATGAAAACATACACAACACAACACACATGTTAACATACACATACCAAACACACATGTACACATGTAAACATACACATGTAAACATACACATCACAGCACACAAGTAAACATATAGATACACTTCACAGGACATGCAAACATACACATGTAAACATACACATCACAGCACACAAGTAAACATATATATACACTTCACAGCACATGCAAACATACACATCAGAGCACACATGTTAACATACACAGCAAAACACACATGTAAACATACACATCACAACATACACATGTAAACATACACATCACATGTAGGCCTACAGCATACATGTAAACATACACATCAAAACACACATGTAAACATACACATCAAAACACACATGTAAACATACACATCACAACATACATATGTAAACATACACAACACAGAATAAACATGGAAACATACACATACCAAACACACATGTAAACATACATATCACAACATACACATGTCAACATACACATTACAACACATGTAAACATACACATGTAAACATACACATCACAACACACATGTAAACATACACAACACAGAATAAACATGTAAACATACACATCACAGCACACATGTAAACATACACATCACAGCACATGTAAACATACACATCTTAGCACATGTGTAAACATACACATCACAGCATATATATATGTACACATATACTTCAAAAACATACACAACATACACATGTAAACATACACATGAACATGTTTACATGAGTGGCCAGATAATACATTAATTAAGTAACATCTGGACAGTGATATTGGAAATGACAAATGGAGACAGTCACTGACCAATCTATAAATAGCTAATAATGACAGAAATCAGTGAAACAAGTGCCTACCCGATGTATTTGAGCCGCCTCATCGTCAATTTACAGCCATATCCCCTGCTATATATGCTTTCCTATAGAAAAACCTTAGCTCTTGCTGCTGCAGCCTTGTGATGCTGCAATATAGAACCCTGGCTCTGCTGCCTACCTGATTAACATACACTGATATTTTCTTGCCCAGATCAATACAAGCTTTACTATCAATGAAAACTTACTGGCCTCCGTCTCGCATGTTTCTATTGATTAACACTCTGATTTGGTACGAGTGTAAGCTCTCATCACTCAACACATTTTAAATCTAGCATATCTTCTATACCATAACATTTAATTTAAACTAATCCTAAATGCATGTTCTTCTTTGAAACCTCTAGGGTTTATATTTTCCCAGCTGTCACTAAAGCTAGGGTTAATTTTTTTCCTGTCTCTATAGCTTTATATACATGTATCTTTGATATGACTCCTAGGGTTAATTTTCCATACATCTTTATAGCTATATATACATGTATCTTTGATACAACTCCTAGGGTTAATGTTTTCTCTGTCTCTATAGCTATATACACATGTATCTTTGATACAACTCCTAGGGTTAATTTTCCCTACATCTTTATAGCTATATATACATGTATCTTTGATACAACTCCTAGGGTTAATGTTTTCTCTGTCTCTATAGCTATATACACATGTATCTTTGATACAACTCCTAGGGTTAATGTTTTCCCTGTGTCTATAGCTATGTATACCTGTATCTTTGAAACAACCCCTTGGTTTAATGTTTAACCTGTAGCTAAAGCTGTATATATGATTCTTTAAAACAACTTGTAGGATTAAAATTTTATGACTCTAAAGCTGTTACATGTGTATCTTTTTATATGCTATATGAATTTTTTTTTCTGTCTTTATAGCTAAATATGTGTATGTTTGAAACAACCCTAGGGGTAACTCTGGTATCACTGTGAGAGTGGTAAGGTGTCTCGGAATAGGACACTGATAGTTATGCCAGCAGTTGTCACCAGGACAACAGTAAGGTGTCTCGGAATAGGACAGTGGTAGTCATATGCCAGGGGTTGTCACCAGGACAACGGTAAGGTGTCTCGGAGTAGGACACTGGTAGTCATATGCCAAGAGTTGTCACCAGGACAACAGTAAGGTGTCTCAGAGTAGGACACTTGAAGTCATGCCAAGGGTTGTCACAATGACAACAGTAAGGTGTCCCAGAGTACGACACTAGTAGTCATGCCAGCGGTTGTCACAAGGACAACAGTAAGGTTGTCTCAAAGTATGACACTGGTAGTCATGCCAGATGTTGTCACCATGTCTTGGAGTAGGACACTGGTAGTTGTCCCAAGAGATGTCACCAGGACAACGGTAATGTACCTCGGAGGAGGACACTGGTAGTCATGCCAGGGGTTGTCACTATGACAACAGTAAGGTGTCTCAGAGTAAGACCCTAGTAGTCATGCCAGCGATTGTAACCAGGACAACAGTAAGGTGTCTCGGAGTAGGACACTGGCAGTTGTCCCAGGAGTTGTCACCAAGACAACGGCAATGTGCCTTGGAGTAGGATACTGGTAGTCATGCAATGAGTTGTCACCAGGACAACTGTAAGGTATCTCCGAGTAGGTTACTGGTAGTCATGTCAGGGGTTGTCACCAGGACAACTTTAAGGTGTCTCAGAGTAGGACATTGTTAGTTATGCCAGGGGTTGTCACCAGGACAACAATAATGTGCCTCGGAGTAGGACACTGGTAGTGATGTCAGGGTTGTCACCAGGACAACTTTAAGGTGTCTCAGAGTAGGACATTGTTAGTTATGCCAGAGGTTGTCACCAGGACAACAATAATGTGCCTCGGAGTAGGACACTGGTAGTCGTGCCAGGGGTTGTCACCAGGACAACAGTAAGGTGTCTCGTAGTAGGACACTGGTAGTCGTGCCAGAGGTTGTCACCAGGACAACAGTAAGGTGTCTCAGAGTAGGACACTGGTAGTCATGTCAGGGGTTGTCACTATGACAACAGTAAGGTGCCTCAGAGTAGGACATTGGTAGTCATGCCAGGGGTTGTCACCAGGACAACAATAATGTGCCTCAGAGTAGGACATTGGTAGTCATGCCAGGGGTTGTCACTATGACAACAGTAAGGTGCCTCAGAGTAGGACATTGCTAGTCATGTCAGGGGTTGTCACCAGGACAACTGTAATGTGTCTAGAAGTAGGACATTGGTAGTCATGCTAGGGGTTGTCACTATGACAACAGTAAGGTGCCTCAGAGTAGGACATTAGTAGTCATGTCAGGGGTTGTCACCAGGACAACAATAATGTGCCTCAGAGTAGGACATTGGTAGTCATGCCAGGGGTTGTCACTATGACAACAGTAAGGTGCCTCAGAGTAGGACATTGGTAGTCATGTCAGGGGTTGTCACCAGGACAACTGTAATGTGTCTAGAAGTAGGACATTGGTAGTCATGCTAGGGGTTGTCACTATGACAACAGTAAGGTGCCTCAGAGTAGGACATTGGTAGTCATGTCAGGGGTTGTCACCAGGACAACAGTAAGGTGTTTAGAAGTAGGACATTGGTAGTCATGCCAGGGGTTGTCACTATGACAACTGTAAGGTGCCTCAGAGTAGGACACTGGTAGTCATGTCGGGGTTGTCACCAGTACATCAGTAATGTGTCTAGAAGTAGGACATTGGTAGTCATGCCAGGGGTTGTCACAATGACAACAGTAAGGTGTCTCAGAGTAGGACATTGGTAGTCATGTCAGGGGCTGTCACCAGTACAACTGTAATGTGTCTAGAAGTAGGACATTAGTAGTCATGCCAGGGGTTGTCACTATGACAACAGTAAGGTGTCTCAGAGTAGGACACTGATAGTCATGCCAGGGGTTGTCACTATGACAACAGTAAGGTGCCTCAGAGTAGGACATTGGTAGTCATGCCAGGGGTTGTCACTATGACAACAGTAAGGTGCCTCAGAGTAGGACATTGGTAGTCATGTCAGGGGTTGTCACCAGGACAACTGTAAGGTGTCTCAGAGTAGGACATTGGTAGTCATGCCAGGGGTTGTCACCAGGACAACAGTAATGTGTCTAGAAGTAGGACATTGGTAGTCATGCCAGGGGTTGTCACCAGGACAACAGTAATGTGCCTCAGAGTAGGACATTGGTAGTCATGCCAGGGGTTGTCACCAGGACAACAGTAATGTGTCTAGAAGTAGGACATCGGTAGTCATGCCAGGGGTTGTCACTATGACAACAGTAAGGTGCCTCAGAGTAGGACATTGGTAGTCATGCCAGGGGTTGTCACCAGGACAACTGTAAGGTGTCTCAGAGTAGGACACTGGTAGTCATGTCAGGGGTTGTCACTATGACAACAGTAAGGTGTCTCAGAGAAAGACACTGGTAGTCATGCCAGGGGTTGTCACCATGACAACAGTAAGGTGCCTTGGAGTAGGACACTGGTAGTCATGCCAGGGGTTGTCACTATGACAACAGTAAGGTGCCTTGGAGTAGGACACTGGTAGTCATGTCAGGGGTTGTCACCAGGACAACAGTAAGGTGCCTTGGAGTAGGACACTGGTAGTCGTGCCAGGAAGTTGTCACCATGACAACAGTAAAGTGTCTTGGAGTAGTACACTGGTAGTTGTCCCATGACATGTCACCATGACAACAGTAAGGTGCCTTGGAGTAGGACACTGGTTGTAGTGCCAGGAGTTGTCACCATGACAACAGTAAAGTGTCTTGGAGTAGTACACTGGTAGTTGTCCAAGAGTTGTCACCATGACAACAGTAAGGTGCCTTGGAGTAGGACACTGGTAGTCGTGCCAGAAGTTGTCACCAGGACAACAGTAAGGTGTCTCAGAGTAGGATACTGGTAGTCATGCCAGGGGTTGTCACCATGACAACAGTAAGGCGTCTGTATACGTACATGAGTACAAGCCACTGGGTGGAGAATGAGGTAGTGTCGGACAATACCGCAGGATGCAGAACATGTTATAGGTACGACGGGTGGCTAGGTGATAGCTAAGGACAAAATCACTGTCTAGGCCTAGATGCATGCATACATATCAATACGTCCAGCTGTACATATATATTTTAAATTGTTTAACTGGAACAGAAGTTGCATGTCCAAATAGAGAAGTTGCAACTTTTGTGGTATTATACAATTTCATACCTTAGACAGTTTTGACTGTTGACTGATAAAGCATGAGATAACTGTATAATATGACCAAATATATCAAAATATAATATAAAACACATGTATGATCAGCACAAATTATGTCAAATGATCAGTGTTGAAAACAGTTTTGACTGATAAGGCTTATGAAACAACTAGGCCTACAGAGTACTGTAATATATATATGTTTATAACAAACATCTGGGTACCAATTGAATGACTTCATCATAAGTATAGTTCAGTATACTGATATTACAAACATGCATCAGTGTCCATGGAAATCTGGAGCATCAATATTTATGACGTCCATATTGTTAAAGCACATGCAAAAGTTCCTCTAATAAAAATTATATAGTCAACAGTCAATAGTTTCTGAGGAATTTGATCATTAATTATAATTAAGTAACATTTTTTAAACAGTGGACTTTCAGGTAATAATATGTTTATGAAATGATTTGTCACTGTCTCATTAGAATACTTAACAGTCCATGCGAGACGCCTAATAACGCCGAATAAAAACCATTTTTTCTCAGCAATTATTTGTCTTATCTAGTCAAATTAAACACTAATGTAAAGCTTAATAAATTTCATGATGCCTACCCCTTGTTTTGAGGACCTGAGATTTAGAAGAAATGTCATGAATTTTCATTAAAAAAATACGACATCTCATAAAATGATGGCGTATTCTAAAAATGTAAGCAAATGGGTTAACGTTGCGCCAGCGGAGAGCAAAGGAAAATTAGTAGTCACCAAACATCATGGTCAATGCACAAACACAAACGCAAACGCACTCGCGATGTATTCGCCCAAAACCCAGAGTGACAAATCCATCTCACTTATAAAATTCTTAATGGAATATACTTCATTTGCATTTCTATACAGATAGAATGAATATACGTACCCGGCCTACTATACCTTTCGGCCGGGTACGAATTGGTCCCTATGTGTCGCAGTGGAGCACTGCCTCCGAAAATCACTTGGGCATAGTTTTCTATACTTTTTTGTATGTTTCCAATTATTTTATGCATATACATGCATTTAAATATTATTTTTGTCCAAAACAAACATAACTACCATCCTTAATATCTACCGTACCGCTCACAAGGTGTCAAATTCACAATTTGTGGACTTGCCGTATAGATTCCCTTCAGAAAGACCTTCATATGTATTATGTAAAAAAATAATGCCTCAATGAGAATTAGATATTTTATGTGGTTCTGTTTTATTGCCTAGTAGATAAGCGATGTCAAACAAGTACGATAAAAATGCAAACAAACGTTTAATAATGGTTTGCGTAGTCATTATACTTTGCTCCATTAGCAGTAATAGGCACCAATTGTAGCTCTAAAGACAACACCATTTTCTGTCAAAAAGTCTTTTGAGCTACAATATTGCAGCTACTATACAGAGTGATCAGGTAACAATATGTTTATGCTGCAGCTTTTTACTGTGTAAAGTATTTTTGATAATTATATTTGTTCTTTAACTATATTTTGTATTTCTAAAGTCTTTTGAAGAGTTTTATCATTTATCTCTTAATTTTGTTAATGAGGTACAAACATTGCATATAAGCTTAGACTCAATAAAACCTGTCAGAAGACAGAATGACCCACTTTTCCTATTAGTATAACATTTTATCACAGTGTATTTTATGCTAAAGTGCTAAATTAAAGCTATCTAACTAGTACTATCATGTTCATCGTCTGTTAAATTAACATCAACCAATAAATAATAAACGGAAAGAGGAAGGAAAAGAGTTAGAGACTTACTTCTATGTGCGACCTCCGGATTCTGTGGTAGATTTCAGCTTCTCCATGTTTATCTGTCATTATGATTAGCCCCTTAAATCCATAAAAATAATAATTATCCAGATTCTTTAAAACACACGAATTCATAGGAAGTAGAGTTTATTTACTCTGAACATTATGTAAACAAATGAAAAAATTAATAATGCATTATTATCACGCGAATATACGATCATTGTGAAAATTTATTTTTTATGTTATGAGCGGCAGCATAAATTACAAGAAAAACAGACGACAGTTTCCGGTGCACATGGTTCGGTAAATATTGCATTCCTAGATCTTAAGAGTTTGACGTTCTGTCAATATATAGTATATAGGTGATATTAGGTAGACCTATATATTATTGACAGAAACTCAAACTTCAGTGCGCGGCCTGCAGTGTCGGCTTCGTGTTAGGTCTAGGCGTACAGTACAGGGCCGTTTTCGATTATACGGTTTGACTGGTTGGACCACAGGAGTTTGACGTCTGTCAATAATATATAGCATACATATATTAAAAAATATCCCTATATACTATATAAAAACAGTGTTTTTATATAGTATATAGGGGTATTTTTTATATATGTATTCTATATATTATTGACAGAACGTCAAACTCCTGTGGTTGGACCTAGTTGTTCGTTTATTAATTACAGACGGAACTGGTGATTTTACATTGTTTTCAGACGAGCCTTGAAAAGGCCCTTACAGGCATGTATAAAAAAATGCAGGTCCGTCAGGATTTATACTTGAAATAATTCAGTAGAACGAGTATTGAGATGTGCTACAAATTGTCAAGGTTTTGGTATGTCACTATGACAAACAAGTAAGGTGCCCTCGATGAGTAGTGATCATTGGTAGTGATGCCAGGGGTTGCACCGAAAGGGACAACTAATTAGAATCGTGCGCTAACTCAGAGATAAGTTTACATATGGTAGTTCGTGCCAGGGGGTTGTCACTTCAGGACAACAGTTAAGGTGATCTCGTAGATGTGATGACCACGTTTGGAGTCAAAAGTTGCCAGGGGTTCAGTCACCAGGGACAACAGTAATGTGTTCTAGAGGTAGGAACATTGGTAGGTCATGTCAGGGGTTTGTCACTATGACAAGTAGGTGCCAACTCAGAGTTAGACATTTGGAGCTCATGCCTATGTTAGGGTTGTCACCGCTGACAAGACCAATATGTGCCTCAGAGTAAGGACATTGGTAGTCATGCCAGGGGTATCTTGTCACTATGAACAACATCGTAAGCTATGCCTCAGGCATAGGACCATTGGGTAGTCGATGTTCAGGGGTTGTCACCAGTTACAAACATGGGTTTTGGTGATGTGTCTAACGCAAGTAACATAAGCATTGGTAGTCATAAGCTAGGGATTTGTCACTATGGACCACAACTCACAACGTAAGGTGTGTCTCAGAGTTGGACATTGGTAGTATCCAACTGTCGGGCTGTCAACAGTACATCAGTCGTAATGTGGTAATAGATATAGTAAGGAAAGTAAATTGCGATTAAACTATTCACATGTCCAGCGCGTCTGTCCTTCGCAGGATATCCTTAGTGGACAAAACTGGAAAAAGTTTTAGTGGACTCTGTGTGTCATGTCCAAGGCGGTTGTCACAGCTATGATCGTTAAGCACGTAGATGTGTCTTAGAAGTAGGACATTCGGTAGTCATCCAGGGGTTTGTCATCTATAGGACAACAGTGAAGGTGTCCTCAGAGTGAGGACATTGGTAGGTCATGTCAGGGGCTTGTCAGACCCAGACAAACTGTTAATGTGTCTAGAAGTAGGACATGGTAGTCATCCCTCCAGGGACTTGTCACCAGGACAACAGTAAAGTGTCTAGAAGTAGGACATTGGTAGTCTGCCAGGGGGTTTGTCCACATGCCAAACAGTAAGGTGCCTCAGAGTAGGACATTGTGTAGTCATGCCTAGGGGTTGTCACCTGGCAGGACAACCATATGGTGCCTCTAAGAGTAGCGACAGGTAGGTCATTCAAGGGGTTGTCCCCAAGGACAACTGTAAGGTTGGCCTCAGGAGTAGGACCTTGGTTAGTCATGCCAGGGGGTTGTCACCAGGACAACTGTAATGTGTCTGAGAAGTAGGACCACTGGAAGTCCTGGTCAGGGGTTTGTCACCTAGTAAGATAATGTTCCAGAGTAGGCATTGTGTCATGCAGGGTTTCAAGGACAAGTAAGGTCTACGAAGTACGGAATCGATAAGTCATGAACCGCGCTGTGCACTTCGCACAATCCGAGTTAAGGTGCCTTCGGAGATAGGAGCATGTGCACGGTAGTTCATGCCAGGTAGTGTTGTCATCAGGGTAGACAACTGTATTAGGCGTTCTAGATGTAAGGACACGCGTGGTTAGTTTTGCCATGTACAGGTTGTCACTTTTTTATGACAACAGTAAAAGTGTGTCTGGTAGCACTGTATCTGCAGGCCCTGACCGTGGGCTTGGAGTAGGCTGGTATCATGGCATGGGGATCATGTTCACCCATGACAACAAGTAAGGTGCCTTGGGAGTAGGACACTGGTTGTTGTGCCAGGATAGTTGTCACCATGAAAACAATTTAAAGTGTCCTTGGGTAGTACATTTCTGGTAGTTTGTTCCAATTGATCTTGTCATCCATGAAGACAGTATAGGTGCCCTTTGGAGTAGGACACTGTTGTAGTCGGTCAGACAACTAGTGCTTGTTACATGGTATTTCAGATTGTCACTCATTGTACTACATTATATGGTTTCCTTGGATAGACATTAGTCTAGATTACATACAGTAATCTTGGTAGTATTATGCCAAGAGTTGTCACCATGACAACAGTAAGGTGTCTCATGAGTAGGACACTAGTTATTCATTGTTCCAGCGATTGAACCTAGTGTTATCAATCATGTATAGTGTTTTCTCGGAGTTTAGTTGAACACTTGTCGGCAGTCATGCCATTGGTTGTCACCTTTAGGCAACAAAGTGTTCGGAGTTAGGACATCTGGTATTTGTGGTCCCATGGTTAGTTGTCACCAGGACAACGTGTCAATGTTGTAGCTATTTAAGTAAGGATACTGGTGTCATGCCTTTTTTGGTTGTCACCCTAGGTACTATACATGTAAGGTTGTTCTCTTGTGAGTAGGACACTGGTAGTTGTCCCAGGAGTTTGTCACCTAAGACAACGGTCAATGTGCCTTGGAGTAGGATATCTGGTAGTCATTGCATGGAGTTGTCACCAGACAACTGTAAAGGTATCTCCAGAATTAGGTTATTAGTTCTGTCGGTCATTGCAGGGGTTGTACCGGATATGACCAGACTTAAGGTGGTCTCAGAGTAGGACATTGTTTAGTTATGCCAGGGGTTGTCACCAGAACAACAATAAATGTGCCTCGGAGTAGGACACTGGTAGTGATGTCAGGGGTTGTCACCAGGAAACAACTTTAAGGTGTCTCAGAGTAGGACATTGTTAGTTATGCCAGAGGTTGTCACCAGGACAACAATAATGTGCCTCGGAGTAGGACACTGGGTAGTCGTGCCAGGGGTTGTCACCATGGACAACAGTAAGGTGTCTCGTAGTAGGACAACTGGTAGTCCGTGCCAGAGGTTGTCACCAGGGACAACAAGTAGGTGTCTCAGAAGTAGGACACTGGTAGTCATGTCAGGGGTTGTCACTATGACAACAGTAAGGTGCCTCAGAGTAGGACATTGGGTGGTCATGCCAGGGGTTGTCACCAGACACAATGAATGTGCTCAGAGTAGGACATTGGTAGTCATGCCGGGGTTGTCCACTATGACAACAGTAAGGTGCCTCAGAGTAGGACATTGGTAGTCATGTCAGGGGTTGTCACCAGGACAACTGTAATGTGTCTAGAAGTAGGACATTGGTAGTCATGCTAGGGGTTGTCACTATGACAACAGTAAGGTGCCTCAGAGTAGGACATTAGTAGTCATGTCAGGGGTTGTCACCAGGACAACTGTAATGTGTCTAGAAGTAGGACATTGGTAGTCATGCCAGGGGTTGTCACTATGACAACTGTAAGGTGCCTCAGAGTAGGACACTGGTAGTCATGTCAGGGGTTGTCACCAGTACAACAGTAATGTGTCTAGAAGTAGGACATTGGTAGTCATGCCAGGGGTTGTCACTATGACAACAGTAAGGTGTCTCAGAGTAGGACATTGGTAGTCATGTCAGGGGCTGTCACCAGTACAACTGTAATGTGTCTAGAAGTAGGACATTAGTAGTCATGCCAGGGGTTGTCACTATGACAACAGTAAGGTGTCTCAGAGTAGGACACTGGTAGTCATGCCAGGGGTTGTCACTATGACAACAGTAAGGTGCCTCAGAGTAGGACATTGGTAGTCAATGCCAGGGGTTGTCACTATGACAACAGTAAGGTGCCCTCAGAGTAGGACATTGGTAGTCATGTCAGGGGTTGTCACCAGGACAACTGTAAGGTGTCTCAGAGTAGGACATTGGTAGTCATGCCAGGGGTTGTCACCAGGACAACAGTAATGTGTCTAGAAGTAGGACATTGGTAGTCATGCCAGGGGTTGTCACCAGGAACACAGTAATGTGCCTCAGAGTAGGACATTGGTAGTCATGCCAGGGGTTGTCACCAGGACAACAGTAATGTGTCTAGAAGTAGGACACTGGTAGTCATGCCAGGGGTTGTCACTATGACAACAGTAAGGTGCCTCAGAGTAGGACATTGGTAGTCATGCCAGGGGTTGTCACCAGGACAACTGTAAGGTGTCTCAGAGTAGGACACTGGTAGTCATGTCAGGGGTTGTCACTATGACAACAGTAAGGTGTCTCAGAGTAGGACACTGGTAGTTATGCCAGGGGTTGTCACCATGACAACAGTAAGGTGCCTTGGAGTAGGACACTGGTAGTCATGCCAGGGGTTGTCACTATGACAACAGTAAGGTGCCTTTGAGTAGGACACTGGTAGTCATGTCAGGGGTCGTCACCAGGACAACAGTAAGGTGCCTTGGAGTGGGACACTGGTAGTTGTGCCAGGAAGTTGTCACCATGACAACAGTAAAGTGTCTTGGAGTAGTACACTGGTAGTTGTCCCAAGAGATGTCACCATGACAACAGTAAGGTGCCTTGGAGTAGGACACTGGTAGTCGTGCCAGGAGTTGTCACCATGACAACAGTAAAGTGTCTTGGAGTAGTACACTGGTAGTTGTCCAAGAGTTGTCACCATGACAACAGTAAGGTGCCTTGGAGTAGGACACTGGTAGTCGTGCCAGAAGTTGTCACCAGGACAACAGTAAGGTGTCTCAGAGTAGGATACTGGTAGTCATGCCAGGGGTTGTCACCATGACAACAGTAAGGCGTCTGTATACGTACATGAGTACAAGCCACTGGGTGGAGAATGAGGTAGTGTCGGACAATACCGCAGGATGCAGAACATGTTATAGGTACGACGGGTGGCTAGGTGATAGCTAAGGACAAAATCACTGTCTAGGCCTAGATGCATGCATACATATCAAACGTCCAGCTGTACATATATATTTTAAATGTTTAACTGGAACAGAAGTTGCATGTCCAAATAGAGAAGTTGCAACTTTTGGTATTATACATAAAATTTCATACCTTAGACAGTTTTGACTGTTGACTGATAAAGCATGAGATAACTGTATAATATGACCAAATATATCAAAATATAATATAAAACACATGTATGATCAGCACAAATTATGTCAAATGATCATGTTGAAAACAGTTTTGACTGATAAGGCTTATGAAACAACTAGGCCTACAGAGTACTTGTAATATATATATGTTTATAACAAACATCTGGGTACCAATTGAATGACTTCATCATAAGTATAGTTCAGTATACTGATATTACAAACATGCATCAGTGTCCATGGAAATCTGGAGCATCAATATTTTATGACGTCCATATTGTTAAAGCACATGCAAAAGTTCCTCTAATAAAAATTATATAGTCAACAGTCAATAGTTTCTGAGGAATTTGATCATTAATTATAAATAAGTAACATTTTTTAAACAGTGGACTTTCAGGTAATAATATTGTTTATGAAATGATTTGTCACTGTCTCATTAGAATACTTAACAGTCCATGCGAGACGCCTAATAACGCCGAATAAAAACCATTTTTTCTCAGCAATTATTTGTCTTATCTAGTCAAATTAAACACTAATGTAAAGCTTAATAAATTTCATGATGCCTACCCCTTGTTTTGAGGACCTGAGATTTAGAAGAAATGTCATGAATTTTCATTAAAAAAATACGACATCTCATAAAATGATGGCGTATTCTAAAAATGTAAGCAAATGGGTTAACGTTGCGCCAGCGGAGAGCAAAGGAAAATTAGTAGTCACCAAACATCATGGTCAATGCACAACACAAACGCAAATGCACTCGCTGATTCGCCCAAAACCCAGAGTGACAAATCCATTTCACTTATAAAATTCTTAATGGAATATACTTCATTTGCATTTCTATACAGATAGAATGAATATACGTACCCGGCCTACTATACCTTTCGGCCGGTACGAATTGGTCCTATTGTGTCGAGTGGAGCACTGCCTCCGAAAATCACTTGGGCATAGTTTTCTATACTTTTTTGTATGTTTCCAATTATTTTATGCATATACATGCAATTTAAATATTATTTTTGTCCAAAACAAACATAACTACCATCCTTAATATCTACCGTACCGCTCACAAGGTGTCAAATTCACAATTTGTGGACTTGCCGTATTAGATTCCCTTCAGAAAGACCTTCATATGTATTATGTAAAAAAATAATGCCTCAATGAGAATTAGATATTTTATGTGGTTCAGTTTTATTGCCTAGTAGATAAGCGATATCAAACAAGTACGATAAAAATGCAAAACAAACGTTTAATAATGGTTTGCGTAGTCATTATACTTTGCTCCATTAGCAGTAATAGGCACCAATTGTAGCTCTAAAGACAACACCATTTTCTGTCAAAAAGTCTTTTGAGCTACAATATTGCAGCTACTATACAGAGTGATCAGGTAACAATATGTTTATGCTGCAGCCTTTTACTGTGTAAAGTATTTTTGATAATTATATTTGTTCTTTAACTATATTTTGTATTTCTAAAGTCTTTTGAAGAGTTTTATCATTTATCTCTTAATTTTGTTAATGAGGTACAAACATTGCATATAAGCTTAGACTCAATAAAACCTGTCAGAAGACAGAATGACCCATTTTCCTATTAGATACATTTTATCACAGTGTATTTTATGCTAAAGTGCTAAATTAAAGCTATCTAACTAGTACTATCATGTTCATCGTCTGTTAAATTAACATCAACCAATAAATAATAAACGGAAAGAGGAAGGAAAAGAGTTAGAGACTTACTTCTATGTGCGACCTCCGGATTCTGTGGTAGATTTCAGCTTTCTATGTTTATCTCGTCATTATGATTAGCCCCTTAATCCATAAAAATAATAATTATCCAGATTCTTTAAAACACACGAATTCATAGGAGGTAGAGTTTATTTACTCTGAACATTATATACAAATGAATAAGTTAATAATTCATTATTATCACGCGAATATACGATCATTGTGAAAATTTATTTTTTATGTTATAAGCGGCAGCATAAATTACAAGAAAAACAGACGACAGTTTCCGGTGCACATGGTTCGGTAAATATTGCATGCCTAGATCTTAAGGTTCCATGTAATGGCTTTAACAGTGATATTTTGCAAGCCTAAACGCATTACTGTGCTGCAAATTGAACAGAACTAATTTCAATTAATTGTTGGTATATACCCTGGCTAACTGTCAGTCTTACTGTTGAATATGTAATTTGTGGAGCTGCGTGTAAAATACAGTAAAATATGAGAAAATGTAATAGTTTCTGAGAAGACATAGAAACTCGTGTGATTTGCATTGATGGAACCAAATAATCATGCCATCGTGTTCAGTGTGAATATGCCAGGTACTCCAACAAGTTTGTTTGGCAAAATCGGACCAGCAAATAGCGCAGGAGCCTAGTGTTGTAAATGCAAATGACTGCTATAAATGGCGGATCGAAAATATCGAATATAAGAAGCCATCTCAATTGATACAAATGTTTTATAGACACCAAAAGGTAGTCTGAACTTAACAAGAAGACTCTTCACGAAAAAAATAGTTCAAACAATCTGGTTTGGGGCGAAAAATGCAAATTTCCGGAAAGAGCCTCAAAGTCCACATTTTAACTATTTTTTCGTGAAATATTCTTCTTGTCATGTTCAGAGTACCTTATAGTGTATATAAGAGCACTTGTATCAATTAAAATGTCTTTTTATATGCTATATTTGTGATCCGCCATTTAAAGCAGCCATTTGCATTTACAAACAATAGGCTCCTGCGCTATTCCGCTGGTCGATTTGTTGCCACAAACTGTTGAGTACCTGGCATAGTCACTACTGAACACGATAGCATCTTTATTGGTTCCATCAATGCAATTCACACGAGTTCTATGTCTTCTCCAGAAATATACATTTTTCTCTTATTTTTACTGAAATTTACAAGCAGCTTCACAAATTACTTATCAACAGTAAGACTGACAGTTAGCCAGGGTATATACCAACAATTAATTAAATTAGTTCTGTTCGATTGCAGCACAGTAATGCGTTTTAGGCTTGCAAAATATCACTGGTTAAAGCCATTACATGAACCTTAAGAGTTTGACGTTCTGTCAATATATAGTATATAGGTGATATTAGGTCTATATATTATTGACAGAAACTCAAACTTCAGTGCGCGGCCTGCAGTGTCGGCTTCGTGTTAGGCCTAGGCGTACAGTACAGGGCCGTTTTCGATTATACGGTTTGACTGGTTGGACCACAGGAGTTTGACGTTCTGTCAATAATATATAGCATACGGGTACATATATTTAAAAATATCCCTATATACTATATAAAAACAGTGTTCTTATATAGTATATAGGGGTATTTTTTATACATGTATTCTATATATTATTGACAGAACGTCAAACTCCTGTGGTTGGACCTAGTTGTTCGTTTATTAATTACAGACGAAACTGGTGATTTTACATTGTTTTCAGACGAGCCTTGGAAAGGCCCTTACAGGCATGTATAAAAAAAATGCAGGTCCGTCAGGATTTATACTTGAAATAATGACTTCAACTAATTTCAATGGTTGAACCGGTTGTTCCTAATGACAGTGCGTATTTTGTTTTCTTTTATGCTACAGTAAGTCTTCAGCCCTGCTTATAAAACATAAACATATTTTTAAAGACCCACTAGAAAATCTACCTTTTCGAAATTGCATGCTTTTAATATTTCTTCA
>SAYR01062279.1:1045225-1072537 GCA_004382745.1 Argopecten irradians irradians | reverse complement strand
GCCAGGGGTTGTCCCACTAGAAACAGTAGGTGCCTCAGAGTAGGACATTGTAGTCATGTCGGGGTTGTCACCAGGACAACTGTAATGTGTCTAGAAGTAGGACATTGGTAGTCATGCCAGGGGTTGTCACTATGACAACAGTAAGGTGCCTCAGAGTAGGACATTGGTAGTCATGTCGGGGTTGTCACCAGTACAACTGTAATGTGTCTAGAAGTAGGACATTAGTAGTCATGCCAGGGGTTGTCACTATGACAACAGTAAGGTGTCTCAGAGTAGGACACTGGTAGTCATGCCAGGGGTTGTCACCAGGACAACAATAATGTGCCTCGGAGTAGGACAGTGGTAGTGATGTCAGGGGTTGTCACAGGACAACTTTAAGGTGTCTCAGAGTAGGACATTGTTAGTTATGCCAGAGGGTTGTCTACCAGGACAAAAATAATGTGCCTCGGAAGTAGGACACGGTAGTCGTGCCAGGGGTTGTCACCAGGACAACAGTAAGTGTCTCGTAGTAGGACACTGGTAGTCGTGCCAGAGGTTGTCACCAGGACAACAGTAAGGTGTCTCAGAGTAGGACACTTGGTAGTCATGTCAGGGGTTGTCACTATGACAACAGTAGGTGCCCAGAGTAGGACATTGGTAGTCATGCCAGGGGTTGTCACCAGGACAACAATAAGGTGCTCAGAGTAGGACATTGGTAGTCATGCCAGGGGTTGTCACTATGACAACAGTTAAGGTGCCTTCAGAGTAGGCAATTGCTAGTCATTGTCAGGGGTTGTCACCAGGACAACTGTAATGTGTCTAGAAGTAGGACATGGTAGTCATGCTAGGGGTTGTCACTATGACAACAGTAAGGTGCCTCAGAGTAGGACATTAGTAGTCATGTCAGGGGTTGTCACCAGGACAACTGTAATGTGCCTAGAAGGTAGTACATTGTAGTCATGCCAGGGGTTGTCCACTATGACAACAGTAAGGTGCCTCAGAGTAGGACATTGGTAGTCATGTCAGGGGTTGTCACCAGGACAACAGTAAGGTGTTTAGAAGTAGGACATTGGTAGTCATGCCAGGGGTTGTCACTATGACAACAGTAAGGTGCCTCAGAGTAGGACATTGGTAGTCATGTCAGGGGTTGTCACCAGGACAACAGTAAGGTGTTTAGAAGTAGGACATTGGTAGTCATGCCAGGGGTTGTCACTATGACAACTGTAAGGTGCCTCAGAGTAGGACACTGGTAGTCATGTCGGGGTTGTCACCAGTACATCAGTAATGTGTCTAGAAGTAGGACATTGGTAGTCATGCCAGGGGTTGTCACAATGACAACAGTAAGGTGTCTCAGAGTAGGACATTGGTAGTCATGTCAGGGGTTGTCACCAGGACAACTGTAATGTGTCTAGAAGTAGGACATTAGTAGTCATGCCAGGGGTTGTCACTATGACAAACAGTAAGGTGTCTCAGAGTAGGACACTGGTAGTCATGCCAGGGGTTGTCACTATGGACAACAGTAAGGTGCCTCAGAGTAGGATGGTAGTCATGCCAGGGGTTGTCACTATGACACAGTAAGTGCCTCAGAGTAGGACAATTGGAGTCATGTCAGGGGTTGTCACCAGGACAACTGAAGGTGTCTCAGAGTAGGACATTGGTAGTCATACCAGGGGTTGTCACCAGGACAACAGTAATGTGCTAGAAGTAGGACATTGGTAGTCATGCCAGGGGTTGTCACCAGGACAACAGTAATGTTGCCTCAGAGTAGGACATTGGTAGTCATGCCAGGGTTGTCACCAGGACAAACAGGTAATGTGTCTAGAAGTAGGACACTGGTAGTCATGCCAGGGGTTGTCAACTATGACAACAGTAGGTGCCTCAGAGTAGGACATTGGTAGTCATGCCAGGGGTTGTCACCAGGACAACTGTAAGGTGTCTCAGAGTAGGACACTGGTAGTCATGTCCAGGGGTGTCACTATGACAACAGTAAGGTGGTCTCAGAGTAGGGGACACTGGTAGTTATGCCAGGGGTTGTCACCATGACAACCAGTAAGGTGCCTTGGAGTAGGACACTGGTAGTCATGCCAGGGGTTTCACTATGACAACAGTAAGGTGCCTTTGAGTAGGACACTGGTAGTCATGTCAGGGGTCGTCACCAGGACAACCAGTAAGGTGCCTTGGAGTGGGACACTGGTAGTTGTGCCAGGAAGTTGTCACCATGACAACAGTAAAGTGTCTTGGAGTAGTACACGGGTAGTTGTCCCAAGAGATGTCACCATGACAACAGTAAGGTGCCTTGGAGTAGGACACTGGTAGTCGTGCCAGGAGTTGTCACCTAGACAACAGTAAAGTGTCTTGGAGTAGTACACTGGTAGTTGTCAAGAGTTGTCACCATGACAACAGTAAGGTGCCTTGGAGAAGGACACTGGTAGGTCGTGCCAGAAGTTGTCACCAGGACAACAGTAAGGTGTCTCAGAGTAGGATACTGGTAGTCATGCCAGGGGTTGTCACCATGACAACAGTAAGGCGTCTGTATACGTACATGAGTACAAGCCACTGGGTGGAGAATGAGGTAGTGTCGGACAAATACCGCAGGATGCAGAACATGTTATAGGTCGACGGGTGGCTAGGTGATAGCCAAGGACAAAATCACTGTCTAGGCCTAGATGCATGCATTACATATCAATACGTCCAGCTGTACATATATATTTAAATGTTTAACTGGAACAGAATTGCATGTCCAAATAGAGAAGTTGCAACTTTTGTGTTATATAACAATTTCATACCTTAGACAGTTTTGACTGTTGGGACTGATAAAGCATGAGATAAACTGTAATTAATATGACCAAATATATCAAATCTATAATATAAACACATGTATGATCAGCACAAATTATGTCAAAATGATCAGTGTTGAAAACAGTTTGACTGATAAGGCTTATGAAACAACTAGGCCTACAGAGTACTTTAATATATATATGTTTATAACAAACATCTGGGTACCAAATTGAATGACTTCATCATAAGTATAGTTCAGTATACTGATATTACAAACATGCATCAGTGTCCATGGAAATCTGGAGCATCAATATTTATGACGTCCATATTGTTAAAGCACATGCAAAAGTTCCTCTAATAAAAAATATATAGTCAACAGTCAATAGTTTCTGAGGAATTTGATCAATTAATTATAATTAAAGTAACATTTTTTAAACAGTGGACTTTCAGGTAATTATTATGTTTATGAAATGATTTGTCACTTGTCTCATTAGAACTACTTAACAGTCCACGCGAAGACGCCTAATAACGCCGAATAAAAACCATTTTTTCTCAGCAATTATTTTGTCTTATCTAGTCAAATTAAACACTAATGTTAAAGCTTAATAAATTTCATGATGCCTACCCCTTGTTTTGAGGACCTGAGATTTAGAAGAAATGTCATGAATTTTCATTAAAAAAATACGACATCTCAATAAAATGATGGCTATTCTAAAAATGTAAAGCAAATGGGGTTAACGTTGCGCCCAGCGGAAAGCAAAGGAAAATTAGTAGTCACCAAACATCATGTCAATGCACAAACACAAACGCAAATGCACTCGCGATGTATTCGCCCAAAACCAGAGTGACAAATCCATTTCACTTATAAAATTTCTAATGGAATATACTTCATTGCATTTCTATAACAGATAGAATGATATACGTACCCGGCCTACTATACCTTTCGGCGGGTACGAATTGGTCCCTATGTGTCGCAGTTGGAGCACTGCCTCCGAAAAATCACTTGGGCATAGTTTTCTATACTTTTTTTGTATGTTTCCAATTATTTTATGCATATACATGCAATTTAAATATTATTTTTGTCCAAAACAAACATAACTACCATCCTTAATATCTACCGTACCGCTCACAAGGTGTCAAATTCACAATTTGTGGACGTGCCGTATTAGATTCCCTTCAGAAAGACCTTCATATGTATTATGTAAAAAAATAATGCCTCAATGGAGAATTAGATATTTTATGTGTGCAGTTTTATTGCCTAGTAGATAAGCGATATCAAACAAGTACGATAAAAATGCAAACAAACGTTTAAATAATGTTTGCGTAGTCATTATACTTTGCTCCTTAGCAGTAATAGGCACCAATTGTAGCTCTAAAAGACAACACCATTTTCTAGTCAAAAAAGTCTTTTGAGCCTACAATATTGCAGGCTACTATACAAGAAGTGATCAGGTAAACAATATGTTATGCTGCAGCTTTTTACTGTGTAAAAGTATTTTTGATAATATATTTGTTCTTTAACTATATTTTGTATTTCTAAGTCTTTTGAAGAGATTTATCATTTATCTCTTAATTTTGTTAATGAGGTACAAACATTGCATATAAGCTTAGACTCAATAAAACCTGTCAGAAGACAGAATGACCCACTTTTCTATTAGTATAACATTTTATCACAGTGTATTTTATGCTAAAGTGGCTAAATTAAAGCTATCTAACTAGTACTATCATGTTCATCGTCTGTTAATTAACATCAACCAATAAATATACAACGGAAAGAGGAAGGAAAAAGAGTTAGAGACTTACTTCTATGTGCGACCTCCGGATTCTGTGGTAGAGTTTCAGCTTCTCCATGTTTATCTGTCATTTATGATTAGCCCCTTAATCCATAAAAATAATAATTATCCAGATTCTTTAAAACACACGAATTCATAGGAAGTAGAGTTTATTTACTCTGAACATTATGTAAACAAATGAAAAAATTAATAATGCATTATTTATACACGCGAATATACGATCATTGTGAAAATTTATTTTTTATGTTATGAGCGGCAGCATAAATTACAAGAAAAAACAGACGACAGTTTCCGGTGCACATGCGTTCGGTAAATATTGCATTCCTAGATCTTAAGAGTTTACTTTCTGTCAATATATAGTATATAGGTGATATTAGGTAGACCTATATATTATTGACAGAAACTCAAACTTCAGTGCGCGGCCTGCAGTGTCGGCTTCGTGTTAGGTCTAGGCGTACAGTACAGGGCCTTTTCGATTATACGGTTGACTGTTGGACCACAGGAGTTTGACGTCTGTCAATAATAATATTGCATACATATATTAAAAAATATCCCTATATACTTATATAAAAACAGTGTTTTTATATAGTATATAGGGGGGTATTTTTTTATATATGTATTCTATATATTATTGACAGAACGTCAACTCCTGTGGTTGGACCTAGTTGTTCGTATTAATTACAGACGGAACTGGCTGATTTTACATTGTTTTCAGACGAGCCTTGAAAAGGCCCTTACAGGCATGTATAAAAAAATGGCAGGTCCGTCAGGATTTATACTTGAAAATAATGACTTCAACTAATTTCAATGGTTGAACCGGTTGTTCCTAATGTAACAGGAGAGGAGAAAATGTAGCGGCCAGACCGGATTCGAACCCGGGACCCTCAGGAATACTAGCCGAGTGCTCTACGGACTGAGCTACCTGGTCACCGATGATCGTCCCAGTCACATCCCGCTACACTCCTCCCTCCTTTCTCAAGTCTTCGCCCTCGAAGACACACGAGACCCTTCCAAACACCACCACGTGGGTTATTTAGTTGGGCGCCAATTTCGAACAGGAGAGGAGAAAATGGTAGCGGCCAGACCGGGATTCGAACCCGGGACCCTCAGAATACTAGCCGAGTGCTCTACCGACTGAGCTACCTGGTCACCGATGATCGTCCCAGTCACATCCCGCTACACTAATAAAGGAAAACGGCCCAGTACTCCCAGTCCTAATGTCACTTGTGACTGTGCTGTGACAGTGCGTATTTTGTTTTCTTTTATGCTACAGTGGTCTTCAGCCCTGCTTATAAAACATAAACATATTTTTAAAGACCCACTAGAAAATCTACCTTTTCGAAATTGCATGCTTTTAATATTTCTTTCATGAGAGTAGAAATGAGCAGCCAGACTGGGATTCGAACCTAGGACCTCCAACACTAGCCGAACACTCTACCGGCTGAGGTACCTGGGCCGTTTCATTTATTCTGACAGAACAACTGGACCAACAGTTTTTGATACGGGGCCTGTGAGGGCTTTGTACAGGGCTCGTCTGAAAACAATATGAAATCACCCAGTCCGTCTTTAATTCTACAACTTAGTCGAAATCAGTCAAAACCTTATAATCAAAAATGGCCGTGGTCACCGTCACGATGAGGACTCAGTCAATATTCCGGGCCGCCAAATTCAAATGGAATGCAAAATGTGATGGCCAAATTAAAAGAATAAAATATACATTTATTTCATAAAACAAAACATCTTACATAAGTTTCAAGCGTTGTACTAATATGTCCTCATTTCGAGATCCCAATACGATATGGGTAACGTACGATTTACTGTCGACCAGTCCAACCTTTGCAACTTCCAGTGATTGTGACATATTTGACCTGATTTTCATGACGTCATAATTGTAGCAGGGCTTGTAAATAGTTTGTGTTTTATGGGAATATATATGGTGTCGTGGTCTTGTGCTAGCTGTAAGCTTGTCCACTTGTAGCTGTCATGTATAATATATCATTGTTACAAGCGCCTGTCTTGTTGTTTGTCTAGAACTGCTCAAATCGTTCTGACAGTAGTGTGTTTACCTTATTGGTGAATTGCCTTGCCTAAAAAATTCATTTTATCACCTTCTCAGTGTAACCTGCATTACATATGCTTGGGTATGTGTACAGCGTCCATATTGTACCTGCTTAATCGTATTGATCAACGATTTGATATTTCAAAGATATTAATTAAAATACTAAACAATGACGTTGAATTTGTTAATATTTTTATGTTACATGTTTCATAAGAAATGTAGGACAAATACATTTATGCCATATTTTGCTTCTTGGTTATGAAAAAGAAATTAGCCTGAGTGAATGTCCCTTTAATTTGTAATATGTCCTTATAAATAAATATTTGTTAGTGTGTTGCAAGTATTTGTCTAGTTTTCCTTCACCGACAAAATCAAGCATAAACCCTATAGCTACGAACCTGGGTTGAAAACACACAGGTAGGGAACCGGGTGTAGTTTGCTGCTACAGTATATACCAACTGGGCCCGTCTCGCTCCTGTACATAATCAACATAAGATTATAATTGACAGTAAATCTACTTCAAATCCCATGTCGTTTATGGAATTCTCAAAATTACAATAACAGGAAACATATGTGACAGAGAAAGAGGAAATGTATTAGTCAGCCCAGGATTCATATGTATATACAGCACATTAGTAGAAATGTCAAATAACAACACAGCGAAACGAATCTGCACCGTTAACAAAGATTATACTGAAAATGTGTTTGTGTGGTGTTGTAAACTCAATTTAAATAATTTCTATTTCAGACAGCTGATATGATTGACAGTTTGGAAGAGAGTTTTGAGACAAGCGATGTTGTTTACTATCTGCTTTTACTACCAAGCACCTGTATTGTGTTTGTCATCTGTCTCTTCATTCGTTGGATGGGACTGAAATTTTTCAGACACAACTGACTGAGTCCTTGTATGTGTATGTATCCAAAGGTCACCTGCAGAAATCTTCCTTAATTTCCTGTATATTATATTTTCCTGCACTTGGGGTATAACACATGGGAAGCATAGTTTTACCTTTTTATATGATTTTGTAAAATAAATCCTAGATAACTGACAGGTAAATTATTCCCTAGTAATCATATGTTGATACCTTTGATATACAAGTATGGTGTGCAGATATATTAACAGTCTACTGTTATTCATACGCAAGAAAATCATTTTAAAATAATTTCATTGTTATGGACAGAGGGTAACTCATGATCAGCAATATATATTGACATGCTGTTTTCAGTTTATTTTAAATATTTAAAATATATAACTGACATATTTTTAAAGATTTTGCTCCAGCACATGGGGAATGTAAAAGAAATTGTGGTAGACCAAATGCAAACGGTTTTAGTTTTGTAGTAAAATACACGTATCATGATGCCTGAAACATTGAAAAGTTTTAAGTAATTTCTAATGATATGATTTAGATTTTCTAATTTTAACAAATATCCTTTAGTACATGTACTGTAAATTAAGGGTACTCGAAAATTAAAGAAGAAAAAAATGAAAAATTTCTCAAATAAATGAACTGAGGATATTAATTCAATGCTACAAAATTTTCAATCTTTCCATGTGAAAGGTATAGCAGTCTACTTGTATTGCTCGAATTGAAATTGCCTTGAAAATGTTGCTCTGTTACAGGTATAAGTATCACGAGGCAGTGTTGACCAGACAACTATATTGCCATTTCTTCAGAGGGATGATATCCGTCTGTGATTCTCCTGCGAACTGCCATTTGTAGCATCCCAAGAATTTGGTGAAGAAGAAAGCACAGATGACAAAGTAAAAAACTCATCTCCTAATGGCCTGCAGTTAAACATGGAAAATCAAACTCGAGAAAGCAGAGACGGTGAAATACTTTGGTGGAGAAAAAACATTCATCAAAGGAAAACATTCTGACAATATTTGTGAATCTAGTGATGATGAAAAGACTTTAAGAAGAAAAATATAAAACAGAAAATAAAAGATACATTTCAAAGAATCATAACATGGATGATGCCAAAATCTGTCCAATAAAAAACACGTCCAAAATCAATAAGAAAACAACTAAACCTGCCCTGGGTTCTGGAAAGAGATTTGGGGTTCAGTGAGATATATTAATCCAGTCTGTGACGTTAATTTTTTGCTCTGCTGGTCATTTGGACTAGTAAACCCCTTGTCCAACTATTTAATTACTAGTCCAAATTAAATATACAGCCGTTTTGCTTCAGCACTTCAGTCATGATCAGTTTACAATTTGACCCAAATTACAGTCTGGGCACATTCCTGAATGCAAATTTTCATAAATTGATGAATCCAGACTGAAATAATTTCATACAGACTGCACTCAAAAAAAAACACTTTTTTAAGTATAATATTCATCATTTTAATCGGGTTGGGAGCCACTAGTCCAATCAGATTAGTTCATTACAATTAGCACTAGTCCAACTGTAAAATTATAATTACAAGTCATGGGCATCGGACTAGTGCTTAAAGTTGCAGAATGATTTATCTTTTTACTGCTTAGTTAACTTTGCTATGTAAGCTCACGTGGCCAAAATCATGTAATGGATGCACATAGTCTTTTTTTTTTATTCTTTCAACTGGAGGTAGGGAAAACATAATTGAAGGCTTATTTATCTTTAGACTTATTATTATCATCAATGCAATATACTCATAATCATTGTTTTGAGGATAAAAGATCAGACAATGTCATGACAAAACTTTATGTTATGATTTCTGTGAACGCAAATCACAGAAATCATGATTGTCTGTCTGTCCGTTGGTGTGTAGAAACAATTTTGTCCGGCAAACTCCTCCTTAAATACTGGACAGATTTTGATGAAATTTGGTACACAGTACCCTGACATAAAGTGGAGTTGAGTAAACTATATAGGGTTCTGCAATGTCCCCTATTAATGGAGTTATTACTAAGTTTGTGCAGCAAGAGGTATTAGTCATCCACTCTGGACAATTCTAATTACTGGTAGCTGTTGACTTTTTGTGATCAATGCAACAGAAATGATATCAAATCATATTATAAAAAATGAACAATGTTTACATTACAGTAGTAACTAGTAACTACATAGGTCGATAAATGTCAGTTTCACTGACGATTTCTTTTCACTTGCAGATACAGCAATCAGAAGTACCCTATAATGGGAGAGATATTGTTTGGATATCACCCTGTCAGCATAGCTTTATCTCACAGACGAAGACATTGTTATAAACTTTTCATCCAACAGAGACATAAACTATCCTTGGATGTAGATATTTTGGGTTTGGCCGAGGACGCCAACATTCCTGTGGAAGAAGTGTCCAGGATACATCTAGACCAGCTGTGTTTAGGCCGACCACATCAGGTAACATTCTACATCTGTCACTTCCGTGTTAATTAAATGTGAGTTTATGTTAACATTTCTGAAACATTTTTCTTCAATAATTGTTAGATACAATGTAACAAGTTTTTATTTAATGTTGATAGGGAATCTGTATGGATGTGGATCCGATAGACATTCCAAACTTGTCACCAGATGATCTGTTGTTAGATACAATGTAACAAGTTTTTATTTAATGTTGATAGGGAATCTGTATGGATGTGGATCCGATAGACATTCCAAACTTGTCACCGGATGATCTGCGGTAAGTTTCCTTCTCTTTCATCAATGTTGTATCTGTATCATGTGACTTTATAATGATAGGATTGTGTCATGTGACCTTATAATGATAGGATTGTGGCAATGTCATGTGACCATATATTGATAGTATTGTGGCAGTGTCATGTGACCTTATAATAATAGGATTGTGACAGTGTCATGTGACCATATATTGATAGTATTGTGGCAGTATCATGTGACCTTATAATAATAGGATTGTGACAGTGTCATGTGACCTTATAATGATAGGAAGTGTCATGTGACCTTATAATGATAGGATTGTGACAGTGTCATGTGACCTTATAATGATAGGATTATGGCAATGTCATGTGACCTTACTGTGAAATCATTTATTTTCGTTGGGCTCAATTTTCGTGGATTCTAAAATTTTACAATTTCGTTGGCACTTAAATTGGTGGAGAAGACCTTACACATTACTGTTACAATACACTGTCAACATGTGCACTGTCACCTGTACTGTGTGATCGCTCAAACAGAACTAAGCTCTCTCACACAACACAGTAACAATCACAAGCTACTCGGTGGCTAGAGTCGGTACTCAGCCAGTGTTTTTACAGATGTGTCCAACAAACAATTATCGTGTCACATTGATAGATTCATGATATATTCAATCAATTATTTGTTGGTACATGTAGATGAAGTCTATGAAATTCTGAAAACTATCTTTGTTTGAACAATATTTTCCAACTTTGAACTTGTCATGCTTGTCCCCGAAATAGACCTTATGCAGTGAGGTATTAATCATTCTACAATGTATGAATGCATAAACTTACATGACATTGGTATAGGTATATATATTTTCGTGGGGATGTAAATTTGTTGATTTTGGTCAAAAAACGAAATCCACGAAAATTAAACCCCCACTTAAGTTAATGATTTCACAGTATAATGATAGGATTGTGGCAACGTATGTGACCTTATAATAATAGGATTGTGACAGTGTAATGTGACATTATAATGATAGGAAGTGTCATGTGACCTTATAATGATAGGACTGTGGAAGTGTCATGTGACATTATAATGAAAGGATTATTGCAGTGTCATGTGACCTTATAATGATAGGAAGTGTCATGTGACCTTATAATGATAGGATTATGGCAGTTTCATGTGACCTTATAATGATAGGATTATAGCAATGTCAGGTGACCTTACAATGATAGGATTTGTGGCAGTATCATGTGACCTTTGGCGATATACTGTATAACTTTGTATGTCACAGGACTGCTGTTGTAGATCCTCCTCCAATATGGCTGCTGCCCTTTGAAGTTGTGGTAAGCAGGTTATTTTTATAGATTTTTTCAAAAGTCATCAAGGACTCATAAGAAATCAATTAAGTTTAAGGTAATTGAAAAGAACTTTTCAGTTATTGTTCATGTTTCTTTAACACTTTCACCCCTGAAGTTGCATAATGGACTGGTCTAGTCTTTTATTTACAAGAGACTAAATGTGTCTTCAGGGGTGAGCAAGTTCAATGTGTGACCCTTTATAAGTATTGTGATATGTGCTGACTTGTGGCTTTATGATTACCAGGACCCAATGAACATGGGCGCTATCATCCGGTCCTCTTACTACTTTGGAGTGGACACCATGGTCCTCCCAAGTAAACACTGGTGAGTATGTCAAGACACACCAAAGTCTATAATAGTAGTAGTTTCTGCTCCTGCTTAGCGTTCCGCAAACATGTGACCGGGTGGGGTGTGTTGCTTGGTGTCTTCGGCGTCATGCTTCAGTGATGTAGCACTATAAAAAGGGCAACAGTTCCACTATACAAGAAGAAACAAGAAAAACATACCGCAGTCTCCCAAAACACGCACCTTGCACTTCAAACAGGCTACAAACTGCATACATGGGAGGCCGTCCTTACATGACCCTGGCTGTTAATTAATAGGACGTTAAAATAATCAAACAATTCAACTACAGAATTTTTTCTTTCAGTCCATTTCATAGTTTTTGAGAAGTTGTTCATATTTATTTAGATTTTACTAGAGTCAAAAAGGCTGTAAAATGGCATTGACATCTATCATTTGTCATTGTTAGAAGAGCTTACTTTGTCTTCAGGGATGAATGAGATAACCCAGGTCAGATAGTATTACAGCAATCAAATTTAACTCACTAATCCCTAAAATTTCATAATGAACTGGTCTAGTCTTGGATTTAGAAGAATCTAAATGTGTGTTCAGGGATGAATGAGATAACCCAGTCAGATTGATATTCTTGTATTTTAGTGCTACTGCCAGTCCTATGGTAAGCAAGGCCAGCTCTGGGGCGATGGAACTGATGAAATTCTTTTATTTAAAAAACAATACTGCAACCCTACAGTTCCTTCAGGTTTGTGCTACTGAAGTATCCTTTTAATGCCAACTCTACTGGTCAAACATTAGTAACAATTTGAAACAGAAGAAGAAAAAACTTTTTTATTAAGATCAATCAAAGGCTGACAATGTCTTTCCTGCTAGTACACAAAATGACATGCCATGCCGTTATATATCCGTCTGTCCAATCAACTTCTTCATAAATCACTGGTTATTAAGACGGAATCACTACAAAATTTGTATAAATGCATTGAAAAGAAATGGCAAAAATATAGGGTCACCCTCATTAGAGAATATTGCATTACATATTTGACTGATCTGAAATAAATATTGCCGGCAGGTGGCAATGTTGAATTTTGACAATTTGAGTCCTTTACATTTTGTATAATATTTCTAAGTAATTAGGAGGAGGTTAGGTCACCTGAGAAGACTTAAGTGAAAGTTGTGTATTTCTTTGTAGGACTGGAAGACTAATGTAGGACAGGTTATCGGCACGGCAACAGGACCAGATACTGTGGCCGTGGAGGACTGTCTGGTAACCACGCCAACCTTACTTATTGTTGGTATGTATTATTTACTGGTACAGTAACCACGCCAACCTTATTTATCGTTGTTATGTTTTGTTTACTATTGTATTTTACACCTATCAGATACTGGTACTGTGAAATCATTTATTTCATTGGGGCCAATTTTTGTGTATTATAAAATTTTATAATTTTGTTGGTACTTAAATTCGTTTAGAAGATCTTACACAGTACATGTATAATTTGAAATGCCAACTTTTTGGAGGCTTAAACGACAATTTTAGGTCACCTATTATGAAAGTCTGTTGTCCATCGTGTGTGGACAATTGTCCATTGACTTTTCCTGGTGAACACGATAACCTCTAATGATAAGTTTAAATATCAACAGAGCTTAATGAAACATTGTACATGTATTCAGTTTATTATTAGTAAGATTTCAGGCAAGTTAGAAAATCATTCTTATTTGATTGTATTTAACAGAGTTGTTGCCCTTGGGAATAATATTGCTATATTGGATCTTTTGATAGGTTTAACAGTATGTCGGTTTACTGTTTCAGGTAATGAACACAGAGGACTGAAGAATGGCATATTGGAGCATTGTACCCAGATTGTCAAGTTACCAGAGTTCTCACCACACAAACAGTCGCTGATTGGCTCTCTTAATGTTTCTGTCGCTACTGGAATAGTTTTACATGCTCTTCGAACAAACAGAACCATCAAATAAAGAATTATGTGTGGACAATAGTTTATGATTTTTACCCCATTATTTAGTCGGTAAATTATACTGTAAACATACTTACATTAGTAGTGGTTTTATTTTCATGCTTTACATGCCTACTTTGAAGCGCTAAATTATGAACAGTGCTAAGTTTTGTAAAATGGATTGCCGGTATTGAACCAATGAATTGTGCTTATTTACATATACAGTAATACCTCATAATTTACATTTTTTTTTTTAAATTTTTTGCATTTCTGCTAAAATTTAACTGTGCTAAAATAAGTACGTTTACAGTAAGATGGTTGATCGATTCCTCGTACACCACGTACATATATCTAGTTCTGTATACACTTATATATAGACTCATTTAGGGGGTCTTTTTGCTCATTAGATGATGATGTTTGACCAAGAAAAACTGTCGTCTTACAACCTTGTTTTCAACATAGTGACTTTGGCGCACATCTTGGATTTTGGAAAGGCTAATTTTGTTTGCAATGTTAAAAAAAAAAAAAAAAAAAAAACTTACTCTGCCCTTCCTGCCAATTCATTTTTCAGCACAAGTGGAATCGAAGAAGAATTTTTAAATGTCTGTCAAGATGGTGTCATGGTGGCCATGTTGGATTTTGGAACAACCCGAAAAAATTAACAACACTTGGGTCTTATACCGTATTTTCTGGACAATAAGTCACAACTGTGTATAAGCCACAACGGCTTTATGATTTTTTTCAGTATTTCGTACACATATAAGTCGCACTGGTAAATAAGTTGCTCCTGAGGCCCGCGATAATTAATATGGAAAGAGTGAAAACAAAATAGCAGTTGTCAGATCTTCTTTTAATAAAGTCGTCCATATATTAATGATTGCGTACACCTTGTTCAACAAGAAACAAAATTTGTTGGCGAGGTCATTTTACTCTAACCTTTTCTCTGCTTCGAAACCAGAGAATTCAATTGATAATTGTTAACTTTGTCAGCCATTAAATTATCTGGATATTTGAGTATTCATGCATACATACTGGTAAAAAATCATTTTGTTTGTTACCAACAAATTACATTGAATATGGTCATCAAAAGACACTGCTTCGTATTAACCAAGTTGAAATGTATAACCATGTACTGCATACGATTTAAGAAAATCTCCATACTGTATCGGAAATAGCATTAACAGGAATGATTTCAATAGCAGGATGGCCATGACAGATCCACCTGGAGAACATTAGATTTAATGATTTTCTACAGAATGGCTACCATAACTTTGTGAGCTTTACATCCACACACATTTCTAGCCACATGCTAATATGTGATAAAGTAAACAAAACTTAAGTATTATCATCAGGGCATGACAACTACTGACTGACATATATGAGCCAACAGTCCCCTGGGGATGAGGATATGTACAGCTGACAGTCCCCTGGGGATGAGGACACGTACAGCTGTCAGTCCCCTGGGGATGAGGACATGTACAGCCGATATTCCCTGGGGATGAGGACATGTACAGCTGACAGTCTCCTGGGGACGAGGACATGTACAGCTGACAGTCCCCTGGTGATGAGGACATGTACAGCTGACAGTCTCCTGGGGACGAGGACATGTACAGCCGACAGTCCCCTGGGGACGAGGACATGTACAGCCGACAGTCCCCTGGGGACGAGGACATGTACAGCCGACATCCCCTTTGGACGAGGACATGTACAGCTGACATTCGCTTGGGATGAGGACATATATAGCAGTTATCTTCAAGTGTTTTTGTCAAATTTTTTGTCCTAAAAAAAATTTAATTTAAAAAAAAAAAAAATGATTTTTTCTAAATGTAGTAAGAGATTGTTAACAAATAATTGCAGTGTTGCGTATTGTTTAAGCACCAGATAAATATCAATTTACACAACATTAAAAGAATGTGAAATACACTTAATGATTTAATGTTTTAGTGTAAAACAGAGACCAGCTCTAGTGGTATAAAATTTACAGAATGCTTGATGTATTGGTAAAACAAGGTTTATTTTTTAAATTGAATTTTCAAATTTTGATTGACCCGAACACTATCAACAGTTGATCGGATTGATCAATGTCAGGTAAATGGTACTGGTAGAACAATGACTATAGGTCATCCTGACCCTTACAAATTTCATATTATCCACCATGAACACAATGAAGTCTTATGAAGATATTATACATGTAATGACAATATTGTGGTGATACCAGTATAGATCATGTTGTAAACTTTTCCGAAGCTTTTAATATTGTGTTTGTAAAGTTATTGCTTCTTTACAATTTATTTCAGATCTAAAAGTTTGAATACACATCATTCATAAAACTAAACGTTTATCTTAAACACCTAGTTCTGTGCGTCAGCAATATCTTTCATTCTAAGTCAATTTCTCCTTTCAGAATAGCATTCATTCACCATTTCTTAATCCTTTCATTCTGCAATACAAGATGCCTAGAGGGCCTGTATCGTTCACCTACTTAATTAAGTAATATAAGACAATAATTTATATTTTATATAACAAACACTTACGTGGCTAAGAACCTGACACAACATCGTGTATTGCAATTGTTAATTCAATGAAACATAAGTTTTCTCATTCTGAAGAGAATTTAAAGCATATCGAGTTGATATAC
Organism: Argopecten irradians irradians; assembly: GCA_004382745.1. NCBI lineage: Eukaryota > Metazoa > Mollusca > Bivalvia > Pectinida > Pectinidae > Argopecten > Argopecten irradians. Next base: position 1,056,113 of record SAYR01062279.1, on the reverse strand, counting down.
ATATGACGCACATGATAACCGTTGGTATGGTTCAAAGAAGTTCAGCCAAATTAACTCTGCCCCTCTGACCCCTGAGGATCAACAAAACCAATTTTACAGTTTTTACAGCTGTGCTACCCCAACTGAGAACGACACGTGTATATAAACCCCTACCGCTCTACCGTTGACTTGTATCAATGTAATGAATGAGTCAAGCTATAGTTTTTTATAGACTCGAGTACTGTCGCCAATCCACAGGTAAATCGAGGGCGCTCTGGCTACATTAGCTGTACAAAACACAATCGTAATTGTTACAAATACTGTAAAAACTTGTGTAACTTACACACCCGTGTACTTTGCACATGTATTTTTTCTTAGGGCTGAACATGCTGAAACAAATCTACTATCAGTATGTTTTGCGCATTCAAATTTTGGGGAAAACGATGTCCGGGGAACCACAAATTAAATGTTATAAAGGTGGTAATTTCATTGCAAAACATTCACAATAAATGCTTGACAACTTGCACAAAGAAGTGTTGTATTTAGAAGAAATAACATAATATAATTGCACTGTGTTTGTTTTCTTTTATTGGCCACCGTAACTGAAACAGTGAAATATATCTTGCAGAACATGTCAAAAACACTGGCAGTCCGCCGTACTCCGTACACATGTTAATGTCTGGAGATATTACACATGAATAGTTATCAAAACTATTTGAAAATATTTTAATCTAGTTACTTAAAATTGCAACAATAAGTTATAAGTGTGTTTGAGATCATTAACAAACTTTAGAGAGCAATCAGATAGCAGATATGTTGGCTTGCAATATTGTGATATTGCAATATCATATTATGAGTAAACTCACTACCTGTACGGCACCAGATCCAAGCTGATAGCTAATTGTATATAAGAGTACGGTTAAAAATGCCACTTACCTTGTAGCTTGTCAGTTTTGCTTAATAATATTACAAACCACTTATTGAAAATCCTAAATATAGGACAGTTTAGGACTTAATGAGCATCGCTAGATCTATAAGGAGTTTCATATGCAATTTTACTAGAAATATGAAGATTTGTTAAAATATATAAAATAAAGAAATACTGGTCAAGTGAATGTTGATGCAATTTGAAGAATATTTGGTTTGTTTTTAAGTAGATACAGACGCATTGTTGATGATATATAGATCAGTTAAGCTAACTAGCCATTCAGTTTCGTTAAGCTGGATGGGAGGCCCGAGCGTAGCATATCCGGTACCAATTTACCTGTGGATTTGGCGACTTAAGTCTATAAATAACACGGCTACAGTACACTCATTCAATACATCGATACAAATCAGCGGTAGAGCGGTAGGGGTTTATATACATGCGTCGTTCTCAGTTGGGGTAGCACGGCTGTAATCCCTATAAGGATGCTACATGCAAAAAATTAGTGATATGAAATTTTCCGATGAGAAGTGGTCTAGAACAATATGACCTAAACAACCCCTTTTGCCCTGCCCTTTGCCATGAATTTCATATTTCATTTGCATGAGATTAACTTTCTTCATCAGTCAATGCAAGCAACAAAATTGACAATCAATCCTTAAATGAATTAAATGTAGTGAATTTTTGACAGACGGACGCCAGATTCCATGGTATGGCATATTTTTTCACTTCATTTTGTCTGTTGCTTCATAGCTTTTGGACAATCTATCACAAATCATTTTCCGTGACTCCATGCACAGCTAATTCCATTAGAACATTTTCCAGATAGTTCGGATCGGGATATCCATGTCCGGAATAGTTTGTTCCGAGTTCAGTTTTATGATGAATCTCATTCCATGTAACTGTATCACTTTCTCCTGTTGTGGTTGAAGTACCTATAGTGAACGTCAGTCTTCGCTTCCAGGCCACGATCAAGAGATTCAGTATCTGTCAAATACAATATCACCCAACATCTGAATTTCTTTTACAAGTTTATAGCTTAATGGGACAATTCACTCAGGCTAATTCTTTTACATAACCAAGAAGCAAAATGTGGCATAAATGTATTGTTCTACATTTCTTATGAAACATATAACATAAAATATTGACAAATTCCACGTCATTGTTTAGTATTTTAATCTATACCGTTGTAATTATAAATCGTTGATCAATACGATTCAGCAGGTAAAATATGTTCGCTGTATCTATACCCGAGCCAACGTCACGCACGTTTAACAAATGAACTACATAACCACTGAGGAGGTGATAAAATGATTTATTTAGACGAGCCAATTCACCTAATAAGGTAAACACACTATTGTCAGAGCGAATTGAGCAGTTCTAGACAAAAGTAGCATTACTCTACGAGCAAGGGACAGGGTTCGACATACAAGAAGTTCAACCACAATGTGTAATGGCGGACAGCGAGCGAGTTTGAACACTCCACACGCATTTCACCACCATGGGCTTTTCTGACATATTACAGTAAAACCGACTGATCTAATTTCCATTAGAACTGGGTTTTTTTTCTGATATATATGCAAATTTTAATGTTATTTTAGCCTGAATTGTCCCTTTAATGGTCGAAAAATTAATTAATTTTGATATTTATTACATTACTTTAAATGTATACATTTACGAGAGGGGGGAACTTTTGCTAATTACCATAGATCTCTTAATCGTGAAAATTTCCCCTGTGGGTAATACTTTGTACCTGGTACATGTACGAACTTTAATTGTAAAGATCTTAAAGTGTATCTATTGTGAAAATAACAACGCCGCGAAATGTTAACACATGCAAATCGCGATAAATAAACACTGGAAATGATATCCAAGTTATAACGTGAAAAGTGAATATTTATGAATATTAAGGTTGCTGTTGAAGCATTAATCAATCAACTTTGTACTCGGTGTACCATATTTATTCGTTTTTGTTTTAGTCTGTAATCATTATTCATCCTCATCAATAATGGCCATCTATTCTCACCTTGCGTCCCTTCTCATTGTCTGGCAGGAAACCAACTCTCGGAAACCCTCGGGTAGAGTAGCGTTTCCCAGGGTGGGGATTGTCTGGTCCCTGTACCCCGGGGGGTATATGGTAGAGGATGCGTATTGTGTTACAGTCTGTGTACCCAGGGAGGGACTGGGGGAGACGATGGAACTCCATCACACCACGCGGACAGTTCCCATGCTTCTCACCGTAGATTGTTTTGCATGTTGGACACTGCACACAGCCATTCTGTTGAAATGTTTAACAAGGAATGAGTACAAAAATGGTGTGTACTTATGATATACTATCTATTGACATAGAAAAGTATTACCTTGGCACCACTCTCGCACATAGCGTTGATACAGAATCACTTCCCTTACCTTGGCACCGCACTCGTACATAACATTGATACAGAGTTACTTCCCTTACCTTGGCAACACTCTCGTACAATGCATTGATACAGAGTTACTTCCCTTACCTTGGCAACACTCTCGTACATAGCGTTGATACAGAGTTACTTCCCTTACCTTGGCACTGCTCTCTTACATAGCATTGATACAGAATTACTTCCCTTACCTTTGAACCACTCTCGTACATTGCATTGATACAGAATTACTTCCCTTACCTTGGAACAACTCTCTTACATAGCATTGATAAAGAATTACTTCCCTTACCTTGGAACAACTCTCTTACATAGCGTTGATACAGAGTTATTTCCCTTACCTTGAAACAACTCTCTTACATAGCATTGATACAGAATTACTTCCCTTACCTTGGCACAACTCTCTTACATAGCATTGATACAGAGTTACTTCCCTTACCTTGGCACCACTCTCATACATGGCATTGATACAGAGTTACTTCCCTTACCTTGGCACCACTCTCGTACATAGCATAGATACAGAATTACTTCCCTTACCTTGGGACCACTCTCTTACATAGCATTGATACAGAGTTACTTCCCTTACCTTGGCACCACTCTCTTACATAGCATTGATACAGAGTTACTTCCCTTACCTTGGCACCACTCTCGTACATAGCATTGATACAGAGTTACTTCCCTTACCTTGGCACCACTCATAGCATTGATACAGAATTACTTCCCTTACCTTTGCACAACTCTCGTACATTGCGCTGATACAGAGTTACTTCCCTTACCTTGGCACCACTCTCATACATAGCATTGATACAGAGTTGCTTTCTTATCTTGCCACCACTCGTTCATAGCGTTGATACAGAGTTACTTCCCTTACCTTGGCACCACTCTCGTACATAGCGTTGATACAGAGTTTGTGAAACATATGAGAACATTTGCTGAGCTGGAACACAATGGTAGCTTCCTTCTGTCCTTCTCCATATCCAGAGGGTGCTGTCAGCTTTTCACAGCAAATACAGCAATCCTAAAAACAATGGTAGAAATGTTGTTCTGTATTTTTGTGCTCAATTTTCATACCCTGCGAACAATACATATTTCATTTTAAATATTTATTAAATATATGTTTGGGTTGTCTTAGTTATGAGCTTTACATTATTTCTATATATAAAAATATATCTAATATATAATTATTTTGAATGCATAATCAATATGAAATCATTACAGTAGTTAATAGTTGATAATTTATTATTAGAGAATTTGGGCTCTAATTATATAATTACTCATTAAATTAAAGATGCTCCATTGCTGACAGAGCACAAATGATACCATTCATTTGAATAACAACTGTATATGTGTCTTATTAACACAAAAAATATATAAAATAATTCATTTTGCTTTTAGTGATTGTGCAATCAGTGCTTCATTCCATAAAGGGCATGGAATTTTTTCGGGGCGCAATTAATTATATTTTAATATTTTTATCCTGAAGTAAGATAATTAAAGCTCACACTTATTAATGATGGTAATGGTGTAAAGTAAGAACTTTTGTAACTGAAGACAAATACTAATTTGTCTCCTTCCTTTTTTGATAGAGATAAAATACCATTTGTCAGCGGTGGAGCATCTTTAAGTGTCTATAAGTGATATGTATATACACGTGTATTGTTGTAAATACTCTCACAACAAATACTCCACTAGCTTTTATTAATTAGCGTACCTCTTCCTCTGGTGGTGTGCCTATTACTGTAGTATATTTCTCCAACACTTCCAATCCAGACTTGTCTGTAATACATCAAATTATTACATGTGTATGTACATGTATATCAATTTTAGATAATCATCAAGTAAATGCTAACAACCACAATAGATCAGATCCCATAAGTACTCTATCCCTAATCTTACGTCTATGATATTACTTTTTGCGCACGCGTGATGACTCTACGCTTCGTTTTCGTTTGTTTTTAAACAATCTACTTTTGTCGTTCTTTGAATTTAATTATCTGGGCCTCCTCTGTTCTATTATGAATAGGTTCTTATATTTGGGTTTTTCTAGATCTATCAAAAAGTCCATTTGTGAACAATTGAAAACAGTTGGTATTTTATTTGTGATTTGCATGGACTTTTACACACTTGTATAATAATTTCGTAGTTTTTAAGACTGAATAGTAATAATGGTTGATCTAAAGGACAAATTTTATTCACGTTGATGAAAAGTGTTTTCTTCATTTACATTACTGTTCCTTTATCCGTTTTCCCTTATGCTCGATCTATCTTTTTATCTATAATAAGGAATTATAAAAGAGTCAACCCAACCCCCCCACCCCATCCCCCCAACCTCATCTTTAGGCCTTTATTTCACTTACTTCAAATAAAATGCAGATTGAAAATGAGAAAAGTGTGTCAGGTTCTTTATTGATTTCTCTGACAAATTGATTTAATGTTTACTTTATGCAGTAATTTTATGAAACGCTAGTCCATATTTGGTTCTAATAAGCGCCCCCTTATTTGTTTATGATTTTTAAGTGTCATGGGCGCTTATTGGGTCGAATAGGTATGTATATTTAGGATAAATTGATTACCTGGTAACCTCTCTGTTAAAAGACAGTATGTTTCAGTAAGTTAGCACTGTTTACTAGCCTAATCCAATATGAAATCAAGACATGACATGACTAAATGGATGCTGTTTACTTATTAAATTTCGTAAATGTAAAATTTTGCGGTTTACTGTTTGGAGCTGATTCTCAGGGCTTTATTTGCAGCCTTCTCAAGTGTCATTGATACATTAGGCCATAACATGTAAAACCATGATTTTGATAAACAAGGTATTAAATTTTGCGAATTTGGATGAATCCGTGAATTTAGTAAAACCCAAGCAAATATTAACACTTGTACACTCCTTTAATTTATAACACAATTATCATGCCCCATCCATTTTATGACAGGCCATGAAAAAATGAGAAAACTTGTGAGCGCATATTGTTGCTACCTGTAGAGTTTTGTTTCTTGGAAGCCTTGGGGACATTATTAGGTATACGTCCTTCCGCCGGTGGATCTGATGATGTACCAGAACTGGAGGAGAGCAGAAGTGGAACGGCTGGCGAGGCTAGTATACTGGTGGCACCTGTATTAGAAAATCACTACTTGTCAAAAAGTACTAAATAGATTTAAACCAAATGGGCCAAATATATCCTTTGGAGATTCAAAGGCACTTCCTTGGGGGAAGAAGAACTGGTTTGGGATGAAAGGTAAGATCCCAGGAATAGGAGGGTCAGGCCCAATAGGTAAAATACAAAGAGGCAAGTGCTTTTAACAAACTTGTGTAAAAAGTATCTTTTTTCAAAAGCAATAGAAATTAAAGTGGTATTTTCTTCAATTCTATTAATAATAATTTGATAAAAGATCAACAACTTTGACATTTTAATACATGTACTTCAGAATTTTCTGTCCACTTACTCGACACCACAGGGCTGATACGGCTCCCACTCCGAGACTTGTTGAATAAGTTCCCCGGGATTGGCAATCTGTAAAACAAGAGGCCCATAGGGCTTGTATTCATCACCTGGTTTATGTAATAAATATGACAAGAGGGCTTATAACTCTTACCTGTTTTATTCAATAAGAATGAGAAAAATTCCAATTACTATAAGCAGATGTATCAATACCTTGTTATACAGTCATTCATTTATATAAAAACTTCTTGATTAAAGGAATAGCACATGAAGTTTTTATACACATGAATAGGTCGATACAGTGTGACCCCTTTTGGTCCTGCCTCTTAAGCCCAAGTGGGGTCAGCCCAACTAATAGCACAATAGAGATGTTACCAGTCATACATATGTTAAGATATTCTTTGCTTAGCCTCAGGGAATAAGTTGTTTATATGAAAATGTTCATTTTAAACATTTGATACCCAAAATGAAACTACAAACATCATTACAAATAAAAAACATCTATTGTGAAAATCTAAAATGGACCCCTGAGAAATAGTCAGAACAATTCTAGCACAAAGGCCTTTTGCCACAAGAGGCCCATGGGCCTTAACAGTCACCTGTGTTCGGAAACAGAATGAAACAAAGACATATAATTATATCTAAACACTATATATTGGCACATCAGGCCCTTGAAGTCAGTCAATGATTTTATAAATTTGAATTTTTATTTATGAAAATCTATGAATTCAAAAGAAAGATTTTTTAAATTTTAGCCATTTTGACCCCTTTTGGCCCCTCCCCTCTTGCCCCTTGTTGTCAGCCTGGACCAATATTGATAAGATGTTAAAATGCTATCTCAGATTAATAATTCTAATTTAGTTTGACTAATTTCCTATTAAAACTAAGCAAATAATGTTCATAAAGTGTTTTTTCAATATAAACTTTAGTAAACTTGACCCCCTCCCTAGGGAGAAACTAGAGGTCATCTAATTCAAAATTTGTAGAGGACCTTGAGACCTTTCTATCCATGAACAGTATTTGATTCTACCACATCTGTAAGTGGAGAAGATTTTTGAAATTTTAGTCAATTTTACCCCTTTTACCCCCCTGGGGAGTGGGGGTCACATAATTCACAATTTTGATTGGCATTATGCTTTAGAAGGTTTGTGCAAAATTTCAATGAAATCGCTTCAGTGGTTTTGGAGAAGAAGTCGAAAATGTAAATTGTTTATAGTCGCATGACAGACGATGGAAGACGGCCGACAATGGATAAAAGGCATTTAGCATAGGTGGCCATGAGGCTTCATCTTACGTGACCTAATAATAAAATTTCATCTTTAATTTTTTAGCTTCAACCAAATTTACATTTCAGATCTCTATACTAGTTGAAAACTAAGTTCAGATAAATGTAAACGTTCATGTAATACACTTACAGGCGTTTGTACTGTCGTGTAATGAAGTTCTGCATTGGTGTTTTTAATCCAAACAGAATTCACAACAGAATTACAGTATACATATTCCACCATACAGCTATATCCTCACGGATTTCTCAAATGTCATGGATACATGATTTTTGTTGAATATCATAGCCAATCAAGATAAAATTACAATCACTTTTATCATCCCATAGTTAGTATATCCACAGGGTTTACGATAAGTCAAAATATCTCAGGGTTTTTTCCCCCCAATAAGACATCACAAAATGTACAACATTTCTCTAAACTGCTATCAAATTTTTACATGAATACTAAAAACATCCAGCAAGGCACAAGGTCTAACAATACTGTGATACTTTAACTACAATATCCACAGTTGATCATAAGCAGAACCCCTCTCACAGAAGAGAAGTATCACGTTTAAAACCACGATCAGTAATTCTGAGGTGTGTGTCAATCTCTAGAATATTAAAGTGACCATCCATTGTACAGCAAGAATCATTGTTACTCCGCCATTGGAATATGAAGCCACCACATTATGTAAAGCGCCATGTTAGATTTTACCAGTGTCAGTGTTTGGGTCGGAGATATTGATTGTTTCTCTGAGTCAGACCACATCACTAAACAGTTTGGCAGGCATAGCTGGGCTGTATTCTCCTGGCACAAGCTTCTATCACATTAGCAACATTACAATTGTAGAATTCCGAACATTACATTGATGTGACGATGAATATGTTCTCCATCAATTTGTCTGTCCTCTGTCACAATGTTGATATGTCCTCTGTCACAATGTTGACATTTCCTCTGTCACAATGTAGGTATGTCTTCTGTCACAATGTTGATATGTCCTCTATGACAATGTTGATATGTCCTCTGTGACAATGTTGATGTCCTCTGTGACAATGTTGATATGTCTTCTGTCACAATGTTGATATGTCGTCTGTCACAATGTTGATATGTCCTCTGTCACAATGTTGATATGTCTTCTGTCACAATGTTGATATGTCCTCTGTGACAATGTTGATATGTTCCCTGTCACAATGTCGATATGTCCCCTGTCATAATGTTGATATGTCCTCTGTCACAATGTTGATATGTCTTCTGTGACAATGTTGATATGTACTCTGTCACAATGTTGATATGTCCTCTGTCACAATGTTGATATGTCTTCTGTGACAATGTTGATATGTACTCTGTCACAATGTTGATATGTCCTCTGTCACAATGTTGATATGTCCTCTGTCACAATTTTGATATGTCCTCTGTCACAATGTTGATATGTCCTCTGTCACAATGTTGATATGTCCTCTGTCACAATGTTGATATGTCCTCTGTCACAATGTTGATATGTCCTCTGTCACAATGTTGATATGTCCTCTGTCACAATGTTGATATGTCCTCTGTCACAATGTTGATATGTCCTCTGTCACAATGTTGATATGTCCTCTGTCACAATGTTGATATGTCCTCTGTCACAATGTTGATATGTCCTCTGTCACAATGTTGATATGTCCTCTGTCACAATGTTGATATGTCCTCTGTCACAATGTTGATATGTCCTCTGTCACAATGTTGATATGTCCTCTGTCACAATGTTGATATGTCCTCTGTCACAATGTTGATATGTCCTCTGTCACAATGTTGATATGTCCTCTGTCACAATGTTGATATGTCCTCTGTCACAATGTTGATATGTCCTCTGTCACAATGTTGATATGTCCTCTGTCACAATGTTGATATGTCCTCTGTCACAATGTTGATATGTCCTCTGTCACAATGTTGATATGTCCTCTGTCACAATGTTGATATGTCCTCTGTCACAATGTTGATATGTCCTCTGTCACAATGTTGATATGTCCTCTGTCACAATGTTGATATGTCCTCTGTCACAATGTTGATATGTCCTCTGTCACAATGTTGATATGTCCTCTGTCACAATGTTGATATGTCCTCTGTCACAATGTTGATATGTCCTCTGTCACAATGTTGATATGTCCTCTGTCACAATGTTGATATGTCCTCTGTCACAATGTTGATATGTCCTCTGTCACAATGTTGATATGTCCTCTGTCACAATGTTGATATGTCCTCTGTCACAATGTTGATATGTCCTCTGTCACAATGTTGATATGTCCTCTGTCACAATGTTGATATGTCCTCTGTCACAATGTTGATATGTCCTCTGTCACAATGTTGATATGTCCTCTGTCACAATGTTGATATGTCCTCTGTCACAATGTTGATATGTCCTCTGTCACAATGTTGATATGTCCTCTGTTACAATGTTGATATGTCCTCTGTCATAATGTTGATATGTCCTCTGTCATAATGTTGATATGTCTTCTGTGACAATGTTGATATGTCCTCTGTCACAATGTTGACATGTCTTCTGTCACAATGTTGATATGTCCTCTGTTACAATGTTGATATGTCCTCTGTTACAATGTTGATATGTCCTCTGTTACAATGTTGATATGTCCTCTGTGACAATGTTGATATGTCTTCTGTCACAATGTTGATATGTCTTCTGTTACAATGTTGATATGTCCTCTGTGACAATGTTGATATGTTCCCTGTCACAATGTTGATATGTTCCCTGTCATAATGTTGATATGTCTTCTGTCACAATGTTGATATGTCCTCTGTCATAATGTTGATACGTCCTCTGTGACAATGTTGATGTCCTCTGTCACAATGTTGATATGTCCCCTG
>SAYR01062279.1:984909-1037275 GCA_004382745.1 Argopecten irradians irradians | reverse complement strand
AGGAATAGCTTACATCACATACTACATATATCTCCGTATGACTATCTATCATGCGAATGGATTACACCATATAGATTAATTAGTATCTCCGTCATGACTTCTATCATGCGACATTGCTTACACCAACGTAATACATATATCTCCGTATGACTTCTTTTCATGGACTAGCTTACACCAAAAATTGCTTAGTATCTCCGTAAAGGACTTCTATCATGTGATGGCTTACATTTACATACTACATATATCTCCGTCATGCACTTTTATCATGGAAATGGCTTACTATCATATTATACATAAGTATCTCCGTATCACTTCTATCATGGAATGGCCTTACATTCACATTAAATACACTAGTATTTTCGTATTGACTTCTATCATGGAATGATTTCACATCATTTTAATACATAGTATATTCGTATGCACTTCTATCATGAATGATTCACATCATATACTACATTAGTATATCCGTATGACCTTCTGTCATGGAATGGCTACGATTCACTTATACTACATAGTATTTCCGTATGACTTCTATTTCATGGAATGGCACACACATACTACATAAATCTCCGTATGACTTTCTATCATGAATGGCCTTAATCATATAATACAAAGTATCTCGTATGACTTCTATCATGGAATGGCTTACATCATATAATACATAGTAATCTCCCGTAAGACTTCTATCATGGAATGGCTTACATCACATCACTACATTATATCTTCGTAGACTTCTATCATGGACTGGGCTTAGCACATATAATACATAGTATCTCGTAAGACTTCTATCATGGGATGGCTTACGCCATATAATACATAGTATTCTCCGTATCACTCTATCCATGAATGGCTTACTATCACATACTATTATATCTCCGTTATGACTTCTATCATGGAAATGGCTTACATCACATAATACATAGAATATTCCGTATGTTCTATTATCGAATGGCTTACATCACATACTAATAATCTTCGTATGACTTCTATCATGCGAATGGCTTACATCACATAATACTAGTATCTCCGTTGACTTCTATAATTGGACTGGCTTACTTACACATAAATACGTAGTATCTGCGTGTAGTTTCTATCAATGGACATTGCTTACATCCTTTAAACACTATAGTATTTCCGTATGACTTTCTATCAACTGGAATGGCACCTTAATACAAATCGGATACTATAATACATGAGTCTTACATTAATACATATATCTCCGTAATGACTTTTATACATGAGATGGGCTTACAAACATATAATACAACAGATCTCCGTATGACTCCTCATCACGGAACTGGCTTTCACAGATATACATTACATAGTATGATCCGTAAGACTTCTAATCATGGAATGGCTTACATCATCACATTTACTACATATATCTCGTAATGACTTCTATCAAGGACTGGGCTTACACCATACAATACCTAGTATTCGTTAACCACTTTCCACCCTGGGACCTCTAACAATTTAACGTTATGACTTTTCTATCATGGAATGGCTTACATCCAATTATACATTAGTATCATCCGTATGACTTCTATTCATGTACTGGCTTACATATCACATTACTACATCCTAATATCCCGTATGACTTCATCATGGGAATTGGCTAATAGCATAATTACTAATATCTCCGTATGAAATCTTCTATCATTGAAATGGTCTATACATCTATGATATAATATAACAATAGTTCTCCGAGTAAGACTTTCTATCATTAGGAATGGCTTACATTCACATACTACATTATTCTCCGTATGACTTCTATCATGAAATGATTACACCACATAATACATGTATCTCCTATGACTTCTATCATGGAATGAGCTTACCATCATATATATACCGTTATATCCGTGATGACTTCTATCATGATGAAATGTTTCCACATCATATCAATACATAGTATATCCGTAAAGACTCTGTCATTGGAATGCTTTAACATCACAGTACTAAATATCAATTCTCAACCGTTATGACTTCTATCATGGAATGGATTACATACCATATAATACATATATTCCGTATTCTCTTCTATGCTACCTACTATACTCGTACTTCTATTCAATGGACTGGCTTACATCCCTATTAACAATGGGTAGTATTCTACTCGTAAGACTTCTTAATCCAATGGAAATGGGCTTACACACATTATTAATACATAGTATCTCCGTATCACTTCTATCATGTAATGGTCTTACATCATCAAATACCACATAGTATCTATCCGTAATGACTTCTGACTCATGCGAATTGGCTTACATCACTATAATACATAGTATACTCTACGATCATGTTCTATCATGGAATGGACTTACATCATCATACTACATAATAGTATTTCCGGTATGACTTTCTATCATGGACTGGATTACATCATGATAATTATACATTAGTATATCCGTATGACTTCTATCATGGAATGATTTCACCACATATATACATAGTATATCCGCTAATGAACTTCTATCATTGGAATGAGTTTACATCATATGTATACTCACATCTATATTTTCAGGAGATACATGGTGGGGTGGGGACTATGCCTTTCATCCAGAAATACTTCGCCTAATCTCCAGTATTTCGTCCAAAGCTTTCTATCAATGTGACTGGCTTCTTCACAAGTAGTATAATACATATCTGTATGACTTCTATCATTGGACTGGCTTACACCATATAGAATACATAGTATATCCGTACTTCTTCCTATACAATGGAAATGGCTACATTCATAAAAACATAGCTATACTCCCTATAAACTTCTCAATTCATTGGAATTGGCTTTACGAATCATATTACTACATAGTATCTCCGTATGACTCTATAATGACTTCAGATGTTACACCATATAATACATCAGTATATCCGTAAGACTTTCTAATCACTGGGAATGGCTCTACATCCTATCATACACATTAGCCTATTCTCCTGTAAGACTCTCTATCATGAGCAATGCTTACATCTATCTATAACATAGATATATCTCCGTATGGTCTTCTATCATGGAATGGCTTTACATTCACTTACTACAATAAGTATTCTTCGTATGGACTTCTATCATTGGAATGGGCTTACATCACCATTATACAAGTATCATCGTATGAGTCTTCTATCATGAAATGGCTTACATCACATAATCAGCATATCAGGTTCTCCGTTATGACTTCATATCATTGGACATGGCTTACATACATAATACATAGTATCTCCGTAATGACTTCTATCATGGAATGGCTTACATCATATAATACATAGTTATCTACTCGTAATAAGTGTCTTATACGTATATCACATGGAATTCAGCTTACATCCTTAATACATAGTATCTCCGTAAGACTTCTGATCATGGAACTGGCTTACATCCAATACATACATTATATCTCCTGTATGACTCTATTCTAAATGGAACTTACATACACTTTCACTACATAGTATCTTCTGACTCTAATCATGGGAATGGCTACTCACCATAAATCATAGTATCTCCGTATGACTTTCCTCTATATCTTGGACTGGCTTACACGATCATCATTGATCCCGTATGACTTTCTATCATGGATGGACTTCACATTACATAATAATATTACTAAGATCTCCGGTATGACTTCCTATCATTGGGATGCCTATACATTCACATACTACATATATATCCGTATGACTTCTTTTATGGAATGGCTTACACCATATAATACATATGTATCTCCGTATGACTTCCTATCAGGACTGGCATTACCCTTGTTATAATCATACACCCGAATCTCCGTAATGTACTTCCTTCGATGGATGGTCTATATAATACCTACTCCCGTATGACCTATCATGTGACTGGCTTCACCATATAAACATAGTATACTCCTGGTATGTCTATCTATACATGGAATGGCTTACAATCTACCATACTACATATATACTTCCGTATGACTTCTATCATGCGACTGGCTTACACCATTATTAATTACAATGTTAGTATCTCCGTATGACATTACTATCATGGACTGGCTTACACGATTAAACACCTATATATCTCCGTAATGCACTGGTCTTCAGGAATGGCTATAACATCATATTACTACATAGTATCTCTCCGTATGACTTCTATCATGGAATGGCCTTACATCATACAAATACATAGTTATCTCCCGTAAGACTTTCGTATCATGGAATGGCTTTAACATTAACATTACTAAATATATTCTCCGTAATGACTTCTATCAATGGAATGGATTACACCATATTAATACCATAGTATCTCCGTATGACTTCTATTCATGGAATGGCTACATCCCAATATAATACATAGTATCTCCGTAAGACTTCTATCATGGAATGGCTTACACCATATAATACATAGTATCTCCGTATCACTTCTATCATGGAATGGCTTACATCACATACTACATATATCTCCGTATGACTTCTATCATGGAATGGCTTACATCATATTATACATAGTATATTCGTATGGTTTCTATCATGGAATGGCTTACATCACATACTACATATATCTTCGTATGACTTCTATCATGGAATGGCTTACATCATATTATACATAGTATATCCGTATGTCTTCTATCATGGAATGGCTTACTCCACATAATACATATATCTCCGTATGACTTCGATCATGGAATGGCTTACATAATATTATACATAGTATCTCCGTATGACTTCTATCATGGAATGGCTTACATCACATAATACATAGTATCTCCGTATGTCTTCTATCATGGAATTGCTTACATCACATAATACATAGTATCTCCGTATGACTTCTATCATGGACTGGCTTACACCATATAATACATAGTATCTCCGTGTGACTTCTATCATGGAATGCCTTACATCACTTACTACATATATCTTCGTATGACTTCTATTATGGAATGGCTTACACCATATAATACATAGTATCTCCGTATGACTTCTATCATGGACTGGCTTACACCATATAATTCATAGTATCTCCGTATGACTTCTATCATGGACTTGCTTACATCATACAATACATAGTATCTCCGTATGACTTCTATCATGGAATGACTTACATCACATACTACATATATATCCGTATGACTTCTATTATGGAATGGCTTACACCATATAATACATAGTATCTCCGTATGACTTCTCTCATGGACTGGCTTACATCATATAATACATAGTATCTCCATATGACTTCTATCATGGAATGGCTTACATCACTTACCACATATATCTTCGTATGACTTATATCAAGGAATGCCTTACACCATATAATACATATATCTCCGTATGACTTCTATCATGGACTAGCTTACACCATATAATACATAGTATCTCCGTATGACTTCTATCATGGACTGGCTTACATCATATAATACATAGTATCTCCGTATGACTTCTATCATGGAATGGCTTACATCAAATACTACATATATCTCCGTATGACTTCTATCATGGACTGGCTTACACCATATAATACATAGTATCTCCGTATGTCTTCTATCATGGAATGCTTACATCACATACTACATATATCTCCGTATGACTTCTATCATGGACTGGCTTACACCATATAATACATAGTATCTCCGTATGACTTCTATCATGGACTGGCTTACATCATATAATACATATATCTCCGTATGACTTCTATCATGGAATGGCTTACATCACATAATACATAGTATCTCCGTATGACTTCTATCATGGAATGGCTTACATCATATAATACATAGTATCTCCGTATGACTTCTATCATGGACTGGCTTACATCATATAATACATATATCTCCGTATGACTTCTATCATGGAATGGCTTACATCACATACTACATATATCTCCGTATGACTTCTATCATGGACTGGCTTACACCATATAATACATAGTATCTCCGTATGACTTCTATCATGAAATGGCTTACATCACATATTACATATATCTCCGTATGACTTCTATCATGGAATGGCTTACATCATATTATACATAGTATCTCCGTATGACTTCTATAATGGAATGGCTTACATCACATAATACATATATCTCCGTATGACTTCTATCATGGGCTGGCTTACACCATACAATGCATAGTATCTTAGTAAGACTTCTATCATGGGATGGCTTACATTACATACTACATATATCTCCGTATGACTTTTATCATGGAATGGCTTACATGATATTATACATAGTATCTCCGTATCACTTCTATCATGGAATGGCTTACATCACATAATACATAGTATCTCCGTAAGACTTCTATCATGGAATGGCTTACATCACATAATACATAGTATATCCGTATGTCTTCTATCATGGAATGGCTTACATCACATACTACATATATCTTCGTATGACTTCTATCATGGAATGGCTTACATCATATAATACATAGTATCTCCGTATGACTTCTATCATGGAATGGCTTACATCATATAATACATAGTATATCCGTACGACTTCTATCATGGAATGACTTACATCACATATTACATATATCTCTGTATGACTTCTATCATAGAATGGCTTACATCACATAATACATAGTATCTCCGTAAGACTTCTATCATGGAATGGCTTACATCACATACTACATTTATATCCGTATGACTTCTATCATGGAATGGATTACACCATATAATACATAGTATCTCCGTATGACTTCTATGATGGAATTGCTTACACCACATAATACATATATCTCCGTATGACTTCTATCATGGACTGGCTTACACCATATAATACGTAGTATCTCCGTAAGACTTCTATTATGGAATGGCTTACATCATATAATACATAGTATCTCGGTATGACTTCTACCATGTAATGGCTTAAATCATATAATACATAGTATCTCCGTATCACTTCTATTATGGAATGGCTTACATCATATAATACATAGTATTTCCGTATGACTTCTATCATGGAATGGCTTACATCATATACTACATAGTATCTCCGTATGACTTCTATCAGAGTCCTTATCAACATAACGGATTATTTTATCTATACTTGTGATGTTGACTCTAGTTGATACTGCAATCAGTGACTAAACGTCCCTGACCAGGAAGTACCTGTACGATAGACAGTTGATACAGTTCTACCTGTACGATAGACAGTTGATACAGTTCTACCTGGTAGCAATATCCTAATTAACTAGCGAGTAATTAGGGAAAACGTTTAGCGGTGTTACTATAAATAGACGAGCTACACTATTTTTCTTTCGTCAACGATTCCAGCTTTTGTAGAACAGACAGTGAACGATTTATTAATTACATCGAAAGATATTATATTAAGATCGAATTGAAAAGATTTTGATAGCATTAACCTGATTCATTAGCGAATAATATAATGTGGGAAACTTTAATCTGCGATGCCAGGCTATAAATAGACACTAAACTGTACTTAGACACATAGTGGGATTATTGACACATTTGACTCAATGAATAAACTTCCAACATTTAGGGCTTTTCATGTATTGGTGAAAAGACCTTTTGTTATTATTCTGTTGGGTTTTTTTAATTATTCTTCTTTGTCCAAAGTTGTATACAAAGGATCTCCGAAATGATAAGAGATACGACAGTAACACATTTTTTATGAAATATTTTTTTACTGTATGTTTTCGTTTATATATTTGGAAGAAAACCAGACTTAGGACTTACCAATGTACAAACAAACATAGAACTCAGCCACCTCGATTATAACACACGATTCTGGGAATTACAATTTCCATACTTGTATATTTTGACGGACCTATCTGTACATAGACCATTATAAAGTAGGGTCCAGATAACAATCAAACTCTACAAACTTCTCAGATCCCTGTGGATATAGACGGAAAGGTATATATCCTAAATCCTCTTTCTATATGTATATATAAATCTATCCTTACCACAGCAGGGGAATATCACTGACAATAGAAGCAGATATCCTAGTCGATCCATCTTGATGAAACCTCTCCTGGCCTGTACGTCCCCAGTATCACACGACTGCTGATAACAAACCAAATGTATGGTGGCCGATAATAGTCACCTGACTTAATCAGGTCGACGAAGCGACATCGCGACAATGCAACAGTGATAACGCATCAATAATTCTTCTACTAGTCCACTTTTCTGTGGGAAGTGGGGAAACGCTGTAATTCTCTCGTAATCAGCCTACACTATACTTCGGAGTGCAATTTGTTTTAACGTTTTGTTCATGCCTATATATCACTTCTTAGTTGTACTAGAACATAAATTAGTTGATATAAAGTGTTTATGCATCCGTCCTAACCTAAAATATTACTGTTGATTCGTAGATTGTTGTGTTGCTTGTAATTTTTGGCAAAATTAGCAAAAAATTGTACATTTCAGTTCTGCAAATCCACAGAGTTCAGTACATATTTACGTCATCAAATAACTATACATGTAGCATGTAGTTGGAGCGCTGGTTTGACCATATTAGACTTTACAAAGAAATTGTACAGTACAGAGAAATTATGCATTATATAATATTTCAATTCTCACTGAAGTTGGACTCAATTTGTTTGTTTGTTTGATCGATTAACGTCCTATTAACAGCTATGGTCAAGTTGAACTCAATGAAACTACTTAATAAATCCTGTTTCATTTGCTCATGACCTTGGGAAGATAAACATTGGTCTTCGCGCAAGAAAATATTTTAGACCTACTTTTGCATAAGTAGTCGTAGCTTCCTACTCACCCTCGGAAACCCAGTGTCTAAACTCCACTTCACTCCGTAGGCTAATTAACGTGGGTAATCGACGATGCTTCGTACTAGACCTAGATATTTTAAAAAGTGCAAATATAACGGACAGATTTCTACAATTTTTAAGAATATTTACACGAACTCTTATTTTGCAATTTTAGCATTAGTTTTGTCCACGTCATCACAAGTATTTATAAGCGAGAAGGATTTGTCACTGTCTCTTTACACTGGTCTACTAAACACCACACGCGACGCTATGAACCGGGAATAAAAAAAACATTTGCTCAACAAATACTTGTCTTATCCAGTCAAATGCAACACCAATGTAACGCGTAATATATATTTCACGATATCTAATCCTTACTTTAAAGACGGAAGATTTAGAAAAAATGTCATCATTAAAAAATTACGACCATTTTTTTAATGACTGTCTGTTTCAGAAAGTAAGACGGTAACCTTCTGTATAAAAAGGATATTTTAAGAATTGCAAATGTGCAACGTAAAGCTAAAATAGGCTGATTAAAACGCTTAGGATTATCAAATCTGCAATATCGACGAAAAAGATCTGACATGGGCCAGACATACAGAATTGTGGAAAACATTGAAAATATTGACATACGGTTTTTTTCAATTTTTAAGAACTAGAGGAAACACAGCATAAACTAAGGAAACAAAGATGTAGACAAAATTACAGAAAAAATGGGTTTTTTCAAATAGGGTACTACATATGTATATAGTTTACCAAATGATGGATGCGAAATCAGTAAATAATTTAATTCCAAAGCAAACTAATATAGCATAGCAATACAATTTGAACCACACTATTACTAGCTATAGGTCATCTATCTGAGAAATTATGTAGGTTCCTGAGGCAATTCCAATCCTAGAATCACCAGTTGAAATAAAAGACTCTCTGAGATTTAGTGGGGATATCTTGCTGATCTCATACTTATCTGCTGATATACAAGTTTGAAGTTTGGATAGTGAAGAGGATTTAGTTGGGATATCTTACGAATCCTCCTTTTAGAATGAATTATATATACAACAACGAAGGAAAGGATTCCACAAATGATGAACTGTTTAAAGTTTTTTAATCATTTTAACATAGTCTACCATTCTTAATAATCGTTTACAAAAACCTAAATGATTTTTTTCAATGTCAGGAACCTCAAAACATCAACTTTATAATTAAAAATACTACTTACATATATATCAAAAATATTGTGTTTAGTTTCAACATTAAAATAGTTTATTCTTAGACACTCCTGTTATAGAAAACAAAGCTTCCTTCCCGGTTCGGCAATTTTTTGTTGGGCTTTCCTTTCCCATTAAAGTTCAGTAAAAAAAAACCCAGACAGTTAAATTCATCTACCGTTTCTAAACCATTCTCATCATACAACCATCTTTATATTCATCTTCTTTTTTATTTTTAATGTACCTCCGTTTCGAAAAACCATCACCTTTGTATTAGAAGTATTAACAGTATGGTTCTATTGTTCTATTTGTTTATATATAGTCAGGGGCGTCGTCAGAGTTGAAACAATGCGGATGCGAAGTTATTTCCTGCCAAATTTCTTCTAAAGATTTCCTTGATTGTTTGCACTGTTCCGGGACAAGTTGTCCCGGAACAGTGCAAACAATCCAGGAAATCGGATCAAATTCCTACGACTCAGCTTTTGATATATTTTACATTTAGGCAGTATACAATCCAAATAAATGTTGAAAATCAGGATTCCAGTCCCTGCATTTCTGGACACTTTTAGTATTGAAGGTATTTTCAGAATATAATTTAATTCGTTCCTTAGCATAACCATTTGTAAAGAAATAAATGTTGATAACACAAGTACTGTACAATATCCAACACTAGTGATAATAAATACAGTGATATTTTCAAAATAGTGTATACATTACTCTTCGTATTACTGAATTTTTCTTTTTATTTACTCTTCCTTCTTTATTTACTCTTACACCACCAGACACCCTCTCTCTGGCTCATTCCACACCATTACTCTCCTCTCTCCAGCTAACTCACCAGTTCAGCATCACCCATCGTTTCTCAATCTCACCGCCGGCTAATCACTCATACCACAAAAAGGCGTCCCCCAAGGAAACAATCGCTAGTAGATGTATCCTACGAGAAGTTGCCTAGACATATCATATTAGGGACATCAATTATTCGATCCACACACCAACGAAGAAAACAAATGTAGATGTAAGTGTACAAATTTAGTATTAATACACTGTAACACTATACATTTCCATCAGGGCAAACAATGCAAGCGGGAAGGCCAATCAGGGTTTAGGGAAGCTTTGATTACATTTTGGTACATTATAGGCCTATACCTGTGTTTGAAAGAAGAACGAAGCAAACCACCAAAATTGAATTTAGTTTGTATGTATAGCAACTAAAATCGATCTTTCTAAAGATGAATTTTATTTATACAATATACTTTTGCATTTCTGTCCAAAATCAACGTTTAACTATTTAAACAGAATACCTTGAAGAAAGTTTATAACATTCATAAATTAACTTGGATCTAAATCGTAACATACAAAGTAGAGTTGGAATTTTTTTTCGCTTTATATTATTTCTCTGTGAAGGCAATTCCAGTAACTCTGTTTTGCTTTCTATTATATACCTACGTACATAAATATACCCATATAGCTTCGTGATACAGTACTCATGTTGTTAGTAATTACAACTTCTAACCCCTGCAATTATCGCCACCCAGAGCGGCGACAGTGGATTAAACAGGTCCATGATATTTGACTTGTTACAGTGAGGACATATGGTACTATTTTCTTGTAGTTATATACTTTGATTTACATGTTAAGGATTTAGGGAAGCTAAATTATATATATATATATATATACGCACATATATATGGAACGCCATAGCTGTCTCGTGTGGTTCAAATATACTATATGAATTTGTGTTTTCATTTCATGGTATGGTTTTATCATTATATGATTTACCTGTAATCTGTTGTCGAGGTCTAACTTGTAGGTCTCAGGCCTCTCTGACCCATCACTTGCTTTGTCCTTTCCGGTAGTGGCAGCTGAGTTGGGGTGCAGCAACTTGGGGAGAACTTTTCTTTCTTTCTTTTCCAGGCAATGTTTAGTCGGGAATTAAATTGGTTTAATGTCTCTGATTGGACCACATTTTCAGGTAGCGATTTCCAGTTGTTGATAACCCGTTGTGAGAAACTGTTTTCCTTATATTCAGCCTGAATTGTTGTTTTAGTTGTTTATTGCTGTGACCTCTTGTATTGTTTGTATTAATGCTGAATAATGTATCCTTTTCACATTTATCAATATTAGCCAGGATTTTAAACACTTCAATGACGTCCGCCCTCTGTCTTCTGTACTTTAGTGATGGTAAGCCGAGGTCAATCAGTCTTGCTGTATAATTTTTGCTTCTGGTGGATTTGATTAACCTGGTTGCTCGTCTTTGCACGTTTTCTATGCCAACTGTGTCCTTTATAATATTCACTGTCCATGCCACAGAGGTGTAGTCTAGGTGTGGTCACAGTAATGCCTTCTACAAATGGATGAAGGAATCTTTATTGATGTACTTGTAAGTTCTTTTTATCACTTTGTTGGCTTTCTTTTACTGATGCCTCAATGTGGCTGCTGAATTTTCAGTTGATTATCTATCGTTACACCTAGATCTTTTTCTTCGAGTACTGTTTAAATTGGAGCTGATCTTTCAAAAACATATATTCATACATACCTAAATAATACATATGTAAATATTTACGTATATATCGATTGACAATCAATGTTTTATGAAATCCCATGTATGCCTCCTCATTTCATCTTTGATATTTTTTCTGATCACTTTATTAGTGGATTTTTACCAAATTTATTTACATGTTCAACTCATTATATTTGCAAAGTTTTTCGTTGTTTAATTTTTAAGATATCATTATTTTTGTGCACTTCTTAAAGCTGACACCTTTCCGTTCCTTGTTGTGCAGGTTTAACGCACTTTGAAAAATTATTTCAAACTACGTTGACTTGCACCAGATTTAACGCACTTTGAAAAATTATTTCAAACTACGTTGACTTGCACCAGATTTAACGCACTTTGAAAAATTATTTCAAACTACGTTGACTTGCACCAGATTTTACGCACTTTGAAATAATTTTAAAGTGAGTTAAGAAGGTACAATGGATTTTTTCCTCAAACTGCGTTTTTATAAGTCCTTGTACATTCAATTCTTTATCTCTTTAAATATGTATATTGCTATGTAGTTGTTGGATTGCATACTGATTTCAGAATTCATCTATTGATGAAAACAGTTTTCATTACAACAGAGATGAGATCACTACAGTTCAATAAAAGCTTGTATAACTCATTCTCTTTTTAGTTTGTCATACAATGCATTACAGTGATAAGTAATATAATAAAATTAGTATTTCAAAATTCAAAAGATTTCGTTAATTCAGCCGAAATGAAATTAGAACGCCAATTATTGCCAGTCTCTGCCAAGAGGTTTTATTCCAAATACTTACTTCTAACTTAGAAATATTCTATTATATACATTATTATACCTGAAAATGAACCATTTTTTATTCATCTTTTTTTTTAAATTCCAAACATATTCAATACACAATAGCCCATGATAAAGATCTGGATACATATTTTTGTATTCAAATAATACATGTCTTCATATAATACACGATTTACACTAAAATAGAATTCCTTGAACAACTACTTCTAGTTAAAATAATATTAAACCATATGATATGTCTATATATAAAAAAAATTAAACGTTCTTTACAATCATACATAAAACATGTAATTATATTTTCATTCTTAAAAATGAAAATCTAACTATCGTACAAAGGCACAGTGATATCTCATCACAGTACTTATTTTGTTTCGAAATATTCGTATTAAACATGTTGTTTTCATACAAATTCAATTGATATATCAAGATATCCTATGGCACTGGTAATTCTGCTTTATTACAGGTTTCTTCAATGTGCACAATTTACATACCTTTTTTCAAATCATTTCTTAACGTATTTGGTATCAAAAAGTAATTATATAAGAATATGCGCAGACTATTATGTAATTCCATCAATTGGCAATATAATAAACACATATTTCTAGCATATTAATAAATCAATGTTAAGTTCAATGTCTTTATATGGTGGCATGTATTTCACACAGCGAGACATTGAAGTCAACTTAGTTATGTAATAAGTCGACTTGGCGATATACTTATGTATGAGTTCATACTGCCGTGTATGTTTCCCCTGGCAAATGGGACACTCACTTGATTAGTCATCAACGCGTTCGCAATATGGCAGTTCTGAACAAAATGTGGTAAAGTCAAGATAATTTAAAGGATTTGTACAGCCAAAATCGTCAGGATATGGCTTTGGATGAATGAAAAAGCAAGTCCCACCCAACAAATCGCCTAGCTTTTAGCGCTATCGGTTGGTTTTGGTCGTGATTTACGGTTAGTGTCTACTGATCATCTATTCTCATCAAACATTGTCTTATAACAGCATGTCCAATTTAAACTATGGTATAATTAGTATTATTTTAGAAATCTTTAATTATTATTGATTAAAATCTTCAAGACTTAATGTACGATATTTGAGACATACTCGTGTTGCGTTTCATGGGCAAATGTCTACTTGTCAGCGACGTAACAGTCTGGTGTATAGATGGGTTCCTTGTTGTTATATAATTTTATGTTGTACTAACATGAGTTACCTGTCATTTGTACACGTATGCAAGGGGCTGGGAGAGATATACAGAGTAGAGTGACGGATAGCGGACACACCCTATATCTGGTCCCATTTCAGTTCCAACCACAGGCATTCCTCTTTGTGCTTGTAATAACCATGCTTACACGTATATTGTAAGATGAAATGTAAATATGCATCACAGAATGAAACAAAACGTCGACACAACATTGGAGTCCTTTGTCTTTCAAGTCAACAACTACATCGACGTGAACCTCACGGACAATGAACCAACAAACAACTTCAAGCCATAAACCATCAAACTTTAAGATATTATAAAACTTTTTGTCATTAAGTCATTATCCATATGAATTTCTACATTTTGATCTCTATCTCAGGGTTATATATGAAGACAATCTAGCAAAGGGACGTTCTACAATGGCTTATATACTCGATATCTGTGCAACTATTTACTATCATTTATGACCGATTAATGAAAATGAAGGTTAATATTCATTAGCATATGTAAATTGCTCATTTAAATGTGACATACAATTTTTCTGGACTGCCAGAAATGGGTGTGGTTTAATTTGCACAAATTATACCACGAGTTAAAGGTAAACGTTTTGATCTGTAATATTCTAGTTTTATCAATGTGCATGTTCTACAGAATGCACGACTCGAATTTTGTTGCGCTATTTGACGTAAAACAAATATTTGTAAAATGGTGTCTTTGAGGAAAAACAAGTTTTACATCCTAACGTATCGTTAACTTAACAAAGAGAATGAATAGGAATTTTGCTTAATAAAACGAGATTGAACGATCCTGACTTACAAACAAACAGAAAATTATTTTTAAATGTACAAAATATAAAACAATAACAGTCTAATCTTGATTTTAATTTCCGGTGAAATTTATGAAATTGTGTACTTTAAAACAATATTTGTCTTACACCACCATATCACACAACTCATCCTAAATATAACGATGTCGTCGATTGACAGATGATTGAAAAAGATCAAGAATGATCCCAAAACAGTACCCATTCCACGCCATCATGACCTATTCTATGTTTAAACCGACATCTCTTTTAACGGTATCGCTACTCTGAGTTTTTACCAGTGTTCGTTGATATATAACGCTTTCCCCCTGCTACGACCTAGGTCGCATACAACCGTTGTTCGTGCTATAAAAATATATAACAGGTAAAATGTCACATGAAGTATTTTATATGTGTTATATCCAAAAAAAATTGCCACGGCCTATTGAATTGTTCGCATAATAAACGCCAAAGTCAGCAGCATTCAGCAGCATTTACTACTTAAACAGTACATCAATTAGATATATATTTCGGTGTGAAATTAAATTATATTTATATGAATTATTAACCATACTGTTTCTTTCCCTACCAAGGTTGACGTGACACATTGTCTACAATTTGCATGGTATCTGTATTATAAGGATATTTTAATGTGGATATTTTTTATCAAACAATTGTCTTTGATTATATTTATTTGATATCAAATATAATTCAAAATATCTATTTGACATGAGAAAACAAGGGATTGCTGTTGTTTGTTTAAATTAAAATAAAAATAAAATCAAGCCTTATGATGAATCAAACTCCGAACCTTTAGCACATAGTGCCTACGCCCAAACCGTCTAAGCTACACAGACACACTACGTGTTAATGTTCTGACATTAAATCATACACTCTTTTTAGCGGATATTGAAATAAACACGTGTTTTTCTCATTTTTCGGTACGAATGCATAGGAGAAATACTTTTTGAGAACAGCATTAAGTTGTGATTTATTACACTGAATAAAATAAACCATACTATAAGTGGGTCCGCCGATGCGATATATGAACAAAAATGGATTCTAGATTTTGCTTTTATTTCGAAACTAAATAGTCCCGTTAAACCTGATTTATGTAATATATATATATAAAGGAAGATAATTAATTAGATTCCTCTTACATTAAGGAGACTTAGAATGATATATAGCCATATTTCAACCTGCTGCATTTATCAATAATATACTATTGATGGTATCTTTTTAGTTAATATCACCTATACTCATCAAACATTGTCTAATAACAGCATGTCCAATTTAAACCTTTTTGTCATTAACTCTTCAGTCATTATCCATATGAATTTCTACATTTTGATCTCTTTCTCAGGGTTATATATAAAGAAGACAATCTAGCAAAGGGACATTCTACAATGGCTTATTTACTCGATATTTGTGCAACTATTTACTGTCATTTATGACCGATTAATGAAAATGAAGGTTAATATTCATTAGCATATGTAAATTGCTCATTTAAATGTGACATACAATTTTGGCATAGTAACGACTAATTTTAATTCTAGTGACAACTCCCCCACCATCCACCCTTGTATAAATTAGCTAAAAGGCACTACTGGACTGCCAGAAATGGGTGGGGTTTAATTTGCACATATTATACCACGAGTTAAAGGTAAACGTTTTGATCTGTAATATTCTAGTTTTATCAATGTGCATGTTCTACAGAATGCACGACTCGAATTTTGTTGCGCTATTTGACGTAAAACAAATATTTGTAAAATGGTGTATTTGAGGAAAAACAAGTTTTGCATCCTAACGTATCGTTAACGTTACAAAGAGAATGAATAGGAATTTTGCTTAATAAAACGAGATTGAACGATCCTGACTTACAAACCAACAGAAAATTATTTTTAAATGTACAAAATATATAACAAAACATTCTAATCTTCATTTTAATTTCCGGTGAAATTTATGAAATTTTGTACTTTAAAACGATATTTGTCTTACACCACCATATCACACAACTCATCCTAAATATAACGATGTCGTCGATTGACAGATGATTGAAAAAGACCAAGAGTGATATACTTGGCCAGTCTAGGTTGTCACTCGAAACAAAGCTCCCAAAACAGTACCCATTCCACGCCATCATAACCTTTTCTATGTTTAAACCGACATCTCTTTTAACGGTATCGCTACTCTGAGTTCTTACCAGTGTTCGTTGATATATAACGCTTTCCCCCTGCTACGACCTAGGTCGCCTACAACCGTTGTTCGTGCTATAAAAATATACTACAGGTAAAATGTCACATGACGTATTTTATATGTGTTATATCCGAAATAAATTGCCAAGGCCTATTGAATTGTTCGCATTATAAACGCCAAAGTCAGCAGCATTCAGCAGCATTTACTACTTAAACAGTACATTAATTAGATTTATTACATAATTTGTTTACACCAATCTATATATTAGGAAGTATGATATTTTCAACTATTATCCATATCGTTCAATAAAAACTTGTTATATTGCACAGTTCGAAGTTATATTGCACGGTTCCAGATGTCATATTGCACGGCTCTAGGAACACCTCGTCGTTTTTGTCTAGCTTTGTAGAAAACCTCCGAGGAATCGCGCGTAACAGTGAGTTACGTTATTATGACGTCACAAAGGGTCACGCTCAGTTTCCCGCTAGCTTTATAAACCGCCATAGACGTTGTTGTGCTTGACAGTTGGTTTTATCAAGTAGAGGACGACCACGACGAATGCATTTAAAATAATTTAAAAGAATGCAATACGACATGAAAAGTGGAGTAACGCCATGAAGTACGTGGACTAGACGCCAATCTTCAATATGATTTGAAGTTTTCCCTACGGTACGGTGGAAAAGATTTTGATCTGTGATTTTTGAATTCATTAAAAATCAACTAAAAAACTGGTGATTAATTGATTATGTAATAAAACAAATATTTCATGGGTTAATGTGCTCTAGTTCATAATATTTACCCCTCGGTGATGCTAATCAACAAATGTTATATTGCACGAGGCCAAAGACATTTCCTGATTACCATCACCTCGGGTTAAATATTATGAACTAGAGCACAGTTACCCATGAAATATTTGTATAATATATTTCGGTGTGAAATTAAATCATATTTATATGAATTACTAATCTATACTGATTCTTTCCCTACCAAGGTTGACGTGACACATTGTCTACAATTTGCATGGTATCGGTATTATAAGGATATTTTAATGTGGATATCTTTATCAAACACTTGTCTTTGATTATATTTATTTGATATCAAATATAATTCAAAATATCTATTTGACATGAGAAAACAAGGGATTGCTATTGTTTGTTTAAATAAAAATTTTAAAAAAAATCAAACCTTGTGATGAATCGAATTCCGAACCTTTAGCACATAGTGCCAACGCCCCAACCATCTGAGCTACACAGACACCCTACATGATATTGTTCTGACATTGATTCATACACTCTTTTTTAGCGGATATTGAAATAAACACGTGTTTTTCTCATTTTTCGGTACGAGTGCATAGGAGAAACACTTTTTGAGAACAGCATTAAGTTGTGTTTTATTACACTGAATAAAATAAGCCGTACTATAAGTGGGTCCGCCGATGCGCTATATGAACAAAAATGGATTCTAGATTTTGTTTTATTTCAAAACTAAATAGTCCCGTTAAACCTGATTTATGTAATATATATATAAAGGAAGATAATTAATTAGATTCCTCTTACATTAAGGAGACTTAGAATGATATATAGCCATATTTCAACCTGCTGTATTTATCAATAATATACTATTGATGGTATCTTTTTAGTTAATATCACCTATACTCATCAAACATTGTCTAATAACAGCATGTCCAATTTAAACTTTTTGTCATTAACTCTTCAGTCATTATCCATATGAATTTCTACATTTTGATCTCTATCTCAGGGTTACATATAAAGAAGACAATCTAGCAAAGGGACGTTCTACAATGGCTTATTTAATCGATATCTGTGCAACTATTTACTATCATTTATGACCGATTAATGAAAATGAAGGTTAAATTAATAGTGTTATGTATGACACTAAATACATGTAGTTATTAGATAGGGGAGATAACTCCTATAGCTACATTATCAATACATCCTATAAAGTTCATATAATTAATTTAGGTTATAGAACTTTCTAGAATATTATCATGTATAAACAAATATGTTTGTACACAAGTTGATTATAAGTAGAGATCTAGAATGATCTATTTCCAGAAAGTTCTGTGTGTTTATTTGTTTACTGTTTTTAGTTAGATATTTCTAGAAGTAGAAGGTTCTGCAATATTCTTGAATTAGGGTTTAGCTATATATACTCAAGCTGCCCAAGGCTAATCAGAACTGTAATAAGAACTGTAATGAGACCTGTAATAAGACATATCAAGAATTGTACAGCGCTATATAAGATTCTATTGGGAGAGCTATTGTGACTTTATCTGTGGATTATTACAACACTTTGTGTGGATTTATTCATATTGCCTGGAATTTTACAAATCATCGGTGGACATTCAATTTCCTTGTGGATTTGTGATTATTGTTAATTTGAAACCTGGAAGGATCAATGATTATACCAGGACATTCGCATACAGATAAGTAACACTTTAAATCATCGTACTACTCTTGTACCACCACCAATTACTTTAGATATTGTAAACCATCTCTGTATAATATTGTATATATAATTAAATTGTGTTTTGAATTTAGCTGCTGGTTTCTCATTTATTGTTATTCGATCATGTAACAATAGCCATTAGCATATGTAAATTGCTCATTTAAATTTGACATACAATTTTGGCATAGTAACGACTAATTTTATTTCTAGTGACATCTCCTATACGGTTCAGAGATAATGAGCTGGGCGGTCACGTGGTCTTGTATGTGATGTCACAGCAGTCCGCTGCTACACAAGGTAATCCTATCTACATTGTAGTTCCTATACATGTATACAGCACAGGGACCTAACACGATTTTTTAAACTAACAGTATACATATATATGCATTGTATATTATAGTATCAAGAGTATGAACTCGGCGGTCGAGAAAAACGGACCTTTTTTTTTAAAACCGTGATTACTTTAATAAATGGATTATATACATCATAACTTATATCTTACCTTAAAGAGAAATAATTTGTCTTTCCATTGAGTGCTTGATGAACAAAATTGGCCAAGTATTGACGAAGTTATGGCTTGATGAATCGGGAAATTTACGAAAAATATGCTAGGTAGACATTTCCCTGTCCGGTCGAAATGTCGTCTCGGCTCTAATAGGTACCTCAAAAACCAAGCCAAAATCACAAAATCTACGCTTGTGGTGGTAAATACTTGGCCAATTTTGTTCATCAAGCACTCAATGGAAAGATAAATTATTTCTCTTTACGGTAAGATATCCGTCAATATTGTATAGAATCCATTTATTAAAGTAATCACGGTTTTAAACAAATAGGTCCGTTTTTCTCGACCGCAGAGTTCATACCCTTGATACTATAATATATATATATGTATACTGTTAGTTTAAAAAAATCGTGCCAGGTCCCTGTGGTATACAGCACATATACGTATACGTTAGATCTATAATTTGAGTTTTTCGAGTAAATGGTTATTCTAGCTTTATGATGTAGATATTTTCAATTTCAAAACATTCCATTTACACCATTTCAAACATTCAAACAAGCATATATATCTAATTTTAGATTAGATAATCAGTCCAATTTGACACGTATGTTTCTAGCATCTTTTGTGGGGATCATCGAAAGAGTGTGATATAGAAAAAAAATCACTTATCATTTTGTAAGAAGATCCTAAAAGTTAAGAAATCAACTTGTAACGCCATGGTATATTTTGAATTAGGCCGGTATCCATTAGAATGTTAACTGTATTTTGAATTCCGCTCTTTTATATTTAAGTAATAGCAACACTGGTAATTGTTTCAATTGGATAAACCATGTTAAATATTGTCTTTTTGCTATCGGTTTTGGTAATGTATGAAACCATAAACATATATTATGTTTGATAAAGCAATGACTACTTGATCAAAGTCAGTAACATTTGAGAGGCTTATTGGATTCCTCATCAAAATGTATATTATATAAGCATATTGTGAATCATTTTACTATACAATACTATTTGACCAAATATATACCTCCTAAATACCGAATTGTTTTATCTAAATTTCGTCTATCTGCTCATAATTTGGCCATCGAAACAGGCAGATGTACTGATACCACTAGAGAACAAAGATTTTGCCCTGGTTGCAATTTAGATGTGGAAGACGAATACATTGTATCATTTTATTTCAATATGTATTTATTATCATGATTTAAGAAAGAAATATGTAAAACCTTTTTATTGGCGTAAACCATCTATGTACAAGTTGATACCATTATTATGTTGCGAAAATATAAGTGATCTACGTAAATTAGCAAAGTTTATATTTGAGGCCATGAAAATACGATCCCGCCTCTAATAATTTCAGGATAGTTATTTTAGTGTTGTATACTTAACCTGTAAGTTATGTATGTAGCCTTTATATATATTACACATTTTTTATTTCAATGTATGGTACAATTGTAACTTGTCTGTGATATTGTACTAATTACTTTGTGATTGTATATATATGTATATGTGCGTATTTTGCACAATTCCAATAAGTTGTAAACTTAAGGAAAATAAAAGAATTGAAATACAGTTCCAATATCATAATTCAAATCACAATCAAATTAACGGATGTCCTAACCTGATTGACAGAAAGACAATAACAAATACCCGATATTGTCCACCGAATAGCAAATTGCCCGCGGCCAGGTAATTACAGGTGAGTTCGATGAATGGCGTTGTGTACAGGTTAACAACATCCTGTCCAGGTATTACATAACCATCAAACCAAAGGTATGGCTAATTATATACATCTATATCGGTGTATCTACTCGGATATCGATTAAATTTTGAAAGCCAACGTACGGTCGGAAAAATAGTTTGTTTGTTATGCTTAATATCTCAACATTTTGATCTTTTATAATATCAAAAATAAATTTGAAACCTATTACTTCTTTGTAATAAATGTATCACAATTAATTCGATTAGCAACACACAACACAATATTTGTAATGATCAATCATCGGTGTGTACGTACGTCAAGCATCATATCCTTGATGCTTTAATCAAGGATTTCTTTAATTGTTACGTAAAATTTCATTTACAGTAATAAACTTTGCAATTCACAATGTATCAAAGATACAGACTACAGGGAAATATTATCTTATTAAAACTTATTCGTTGCTGAACTCTTCGACAAAAAATCCGAAACTTTCTGTGTGGATTTTCTTTCATAATTACACGAAGATACCTGCAATTAAAGCATAAATTAAAGTATTTGAAATATCGAATTTCACACTTTTAGTTATTTACATTCGAGCCGAAGTTATTGTACACCTAACTTTATCGGCTTTTCCTGTGACCGTCGATATAAGTGATAGCACATCAGTAAATATTTCGCTACAGCTATAAGCCAAGGACTATTATAACGTCACTTCCGTTTTTGAACTAGAAAATATGCATAATCGGGCGGTCAGAAAATTTGATCTCGTTATCGACGGCTTACAGCTGGTTATTCCGGTCGCGCGCGACACGGAGAGGTTTCTACACGTGCTAATAAAGCCATTTCAAGCATAAACTGAAGTTATCATTTTTGACTGCACAAATCCTTTAATGAAAACGAAACATACTATTATCTACACATAAATATTTCGCTACGTCGACTTACTACCTACATATGTAGCTAAGTCGTATACACGCCACCATATCTTTATATGTTTGACATATCATTTTTGTACGCTATACGTGAATCAGGAGCAAAATCGCGAACTTGATTTCTTATTTTTACGCAATAACTTAAGTATTTTCAAAATTGTTTGTGGAAAACAATAATAAGATACAATCGTGTATTTTCATTTCTACCACAATAGGCGGTGTTATTCAACTCTCAGGGTATCAAATGAACGATGCAGCTGTTGATTAACAATTTGTTTATACCACACGTGGTATAAACTCTGTACGCATTCTGATTGGCTGACACGATGAACTTTGACCGAACTACGTCTTTCTCGGTGTCGTGTCTTCATTTGTCAACGTCATCAATAATCGAGTGACGTCATGCTATGCTTTGATCGCTGCTTGGCGCCAAAACTGCTGTTGGATAGCGTACTTATCCTCGTCGTATTTTTATCGGCTAAAAGCGGATAATTGTGGTAGAAACAGGTCACACGACTCGTGGTTGTTGCATATGGAATTTATTCCACACTCGTAAGTTATTTTTTAAAAGTTACAAAAGACACTCGCTAAAGCTCGTATCTTTTGTAACTTTTAAAAAATAACTCACTCATGTGGAATAAATTCCATATCCAACAACCACTCGTTGTGTAACCTCTATATATTTGACATGCTCTGATTTTCCACTATTATGATAGGCTAATATATTATTTTTCCCACGGTCAATATATAGCATATGAACTCTATGCCACCTTATAGGGATTTAAAGTAACGTCGCAACCAGGTTGATTTGGCGCTTATCAACTCCACTGCGTAGAAGTGCGTTCATTAGGGTGATGTCCAATGGCCATCGTTTTCCATTTAACGAGCACATCTGATTCATATTCAAATTAGAAAATAGGCAAAATAACTTTAAATCTAATATAAAAAGAATGACCTTTGATTCATTCTATATGGTATAAATCGCATGGTAGAATCTTTACTAATGAGCCGAGTCTACGCTCTCGGTCCTATATCACAACATTGACCTCAACAAATCTGAATAATAAATGTTATATATTTCACCGCGTTTTGTTGTTATGTTCGGTGAAATTTTATGTAGTTTCTGTAAAATATGAGGAGACAGCCGATTAAGTTTACTGTTGTATTTATTCTGTCCCAGAGAGAAGTGATCATAATACAAAATATAAATCATTACAGAACATCATAGTTATAGATTAAGATGGACATGGTCAATTGACTTAATAGAGATTAATTGTCAGTTACAAATAATGGACAAGGACATGATAAGGATTATTTGAACATTTACAATTGTAGAATTAAAATAAATAAATGAACTGTATTCACTTTGAAATTAATCCAACATAAGTTAAGGTCTTGTTAAATTAAGACTTTACAATAATTCAAAGGTCAAGGCTTTAGCTTTGAACAAAGGGGAATAATCAATATATTTAAATGGGGGGAAATTAGATGTGGTAGAGTTCACATGCAGGGAGAGGTATTGTTAATGCCTCAGTCTTCAGCAAAATAACAAAATGAGAATTGTAAATATCTTGAATTACACAAAACATAATCATTGTCTTGTGATAAAATAGTTAATTTTAACTCATAAACAGAATAATGTTTATAATAAATGCTTATTTAATTTGAAATAATTGACCTTTCAACCTTTGAATGTGCTTACTTCTCATTAACAAAATGTTTCAACTCATAAAATATTCCAAAAATAGGATTTTAGATTCACAAAAAAGACAATTTCCAAAGATAATGTTATATGTACACAAACAAAAGCATAAGTATTATAATATTCAAAACCTGACATTAAGACAGTACCTCAGTTTCAGATTATAAAATATGTATTCACATCAAATAAGTATGGCAAGAAATATAATAACATTCTGAACCCAAGTATTTATATGTGCAGCTTATTAACAATGCAATGGTTATTTCAGATATCAGAATCTGCATGTGTAGAAGGTGAATGGGCGAAAAGCAATATTCAAATATAATAAGCTTTGATTTGAATAAATCATAGGTTCAGAAGGTTATAATCAATTACGCATAAAACAAACAGGTACCAGAACAAGAAAATACATGTCGAACAATGACAGAATATCTGTAGTTGTGAATAAAGGATATTTTGAAACCTCTTGTCATGTTTACAGTTGCTGATGCAGCATTTAACCAAAGGGCGATAACTCTAAACAGCTATACTTTTAGAGTAGGTAGCACACTACCAATGTTTAATTTGATGAATAATCAATGCCGTGATATACAAATAAATTATGCAAAGCATTTGATATAGTTTTCGCTAAATATTCTTCATTCACAACATGTGCATAAAAACAGATAATACGGAAAAATCAGTAGACTGATCGCTTATATACGGTCATTGTAAGTTACATTAAAAAAATTTATCCTGCAACTGTCCCACATACTGACCGATAACTACTGCCAGATAAACTTGTGCTTTATATGATTGTATTTTCTTGAGACGTGATACAAAATAACTAAAAAGTATTGATGCATATTGGCTAACGTTACAAACTTTATAATTTTTTGTTTGTTTGAGTTTTACGGCCCATCGACAACTAAGGCCATTTAGGGCCAAACTACAAGTCAGGCATTAATATCAGGATAAAAGGTCAGGGTAAGAAAAGGCAAGTAAGGATTAAAACACAGATTGTAAACGTTTATTTGATAAAAAAGGTTTGCATGGGATAAAATAGTTTTGGCTAAAACACACGAGAAAACTCATGCAAAATGTTGATGAAAGGATGAAATGTTGAGTTGATACGATGATATGATGAGAAAAACGTTCATATTTTATCTAATATACCGATTTCTTTGAGATAATTAAAAATACGATTATGTCTCACGGCATGAAACAAAGTGTACATGTCGGAGACATCGTAGTGCTTATCTCGTATGTGCTTAAAATCAATACAGTGCACTAAAATATGCTCCACTGTGAGAGGAGAATCACATGCATGGCATGTGGGAGGATCCTCCCCTCTCAATAGATAGGAATGTGTAAAATATGTGTGTCCAATTCGGAGCCGGGAGAGAACAACTTCCTCTCTGCGGTCTGTCCGACTGGACAGTTTAGGACTAAGTGTAGGTTGAATTTTAAACAGTTTATTGTTTGTTTCGGTAGACCACCTTTGTTGCCAATGGTGATTGATGGCTGACTGAATTGAAGGTTTGATGTCGGTGTATGGTAGTTTCAAATCTGTTTGTGCTAGGCGAAGAGCAGTCTTAGCTGCTTTATCAGCCTGTTCATTCCCCTTTATACCCACATGACTGGGAATCCAGAGATAAGTAATTTGAGCTTTAGAAGATAATCGAAATGTTCGGATTAAAAGATTTTGGATTAGAGTATTTCTAGGACATCTTGATTTCAAAGCCTGAAGAACCGAAAGAGAGTCTGAAAATATGAGGAGACAGCCGATTAAGTGTACTGTTGTCTTTATTCTGTCCCAGAGAGAAGTGATGAATTTGGGCACTAGAGACACTTTAAAGTGACTGACGAGACGAGAATTTGACTGGATAATAAAAATTAACTCAAAATACAAATATCAATGACAAAACTTTGATTGGTCAAACGTAAGCTGGGGTTTTACGCCCAAATATTTCAACTCAACCCGTCACTAATACTGTTACGTCATGCTAATGGCTTTGAATTTCAAGTGCTCACCTTGTTTTAATTCTCGGCAATAAAAATTGCGGTGTTTGGTACAGCAGCTGTGGCTGTAGACGGATGCACGTTAAGATTAGGGATAAGGTGCGGTGTTTGGTACAGCAGCTGTGACTGTAGGGGAATGCACGTCACGATTAGGTGCGGTGTTTGGTACAGCAGCTGTGGCTGTAAAGGGATGCACGTTAAGATTAGGTGCGGTGTTTGGTACAGCAGCTGTGGCTGTAGAGGGATGCACGTTAAGATTAGGTGCGGTGTTTGGTACAGCAG
This sequence comes from Argopecten irradians irradians, assembly GCA_004382745.1. Taxonomy (NCBI): domain Eukaryota; kingdom Metazoa; phylum Mollusca; class Bivalvia; order Pectinida; family Pectinidae; genus Argopecten; species Argopecten irradians. The sequence continues at coordinate 1,010,267 of SAYR01062279.1, read as the reverse complement.
CTGTGGCTGTAGAGGGATGCACGTTAAGATTAGGTGCGGTGTTTGGTACAGCAGCTGTGGCTGTAGAGGGATGCACGTTAAGATTAGGTGCGGTGTTTGGTACAGCAGCTGTGGCTGTAGAGGATTGCACGTTAAGATTAGGTGCGGTGTTTGGTCCAGCAGCTGTGGCTGTAGGGGAATGCACGTTAAGATTAGGTGCGGTTTTTGGTACAGCAGCTGTGGCTGTAAAGGGATGCACGTTAAGATTAGGTGCGGTGTTTGGTCCAGCAGCTGTGGCTGTAGGGGAATGCACGTCAAGATTAGGTGCGGTGTTTTGTACAGCGGCTGTGGCTGTAGGGGAATGCACGTCAAGATTAGGTGCGGTGTTTGGTACAGCAGCTGTGGCTGTAGAGGGATGCACGTTAAGATTAGGTGCGGTGTTTGGTACAGCAGCTGTGGCTGTAGGGGAATGCACGTCAAGATTAGGTGCGGTGTTTGATACAGATGCTGTGGCTGTAGAGGGATGCATGTTACGATTAGGTGCGGTGTTTGGTACAGCAGCTGTGGCTGTAGGGGAATGCACGTCACGATTAGGTGCGGTGTTTGGTACAGCAGCTGTGGCTGTAGAAGAATGCACGTTAAGATTAGGTGCGGTGTTTGGTACAGCAACTATGGCTGTAGAGGGATGCACGTTAAGATTAGGTGCGGTGTTTGGTACAGCAGCTGTGGCTGTAGAGGGATGCACGTTAAGATTAGGTGCGGTGTTTGGTACAGCAGCTGTGGCTGTAGGGGAATGCACGTTAAGATTAGGTGCGGTGTTTGGTACAGCAGCTGTGGCTGTAGGGGAATGCACGTTAAGATTAGGTGCGGTGTTTGGTACAGCAGCTGTGGCTGTAGAGTGATGCACGTTAAGATTAGGTGCGGTGTTTGGTACAGCAGCTGTGGCTGTAAAGGGATGCACGTTAAGATTAGGTGCGGTGTTTGGTACAGCAGCTGTGGCTGTAGGAGAATGCACGTCAAGATTAGGTGCGGTGTTTGGTACAGCAGCTGTGGCTGTAAAGGGATGCACGTTAAGATTAGGTGGGGGGCTTGGTACAGCAGCTGTGGCTGTAGAGGGCTGCACGTTCAGATTAGGTGCGGTGTTTGGTACAGCAGCTGTGGCTGTAGGGGAATGCACGTTAAGATTAGGTGCGGTGTTTGGTACAGCAGCTGTGGCTGTAGGGGAATGCACGTCAAGATTAGGTGCGGTGTTTGGTACAGCAGCTGTGGCTGTAGGGGAATGCACGTCAAGATTAGGTGCGGTGTTTGGTACAGCAGCTGTGGCTGAAGAGGGATGCACGTTAAAATTAGGTGCGGTGTTTGGTACAGCAGCTGTGGCTGTAGGGGAATGCACGTCACGATTAGGTGCGGTGTTTGGTACCGCAGCTGTGGCTGTAAAGGGATGCACGTTAAGATTATGTGCGGTGTTTGGTACAGCAGCTGTGGCTGTAGGGGAATGCACGTCAAGATTAGGTGCGGTGTTTGGTACAGCAGCTGTGGCTGTAGGGGAATGCACGTCAAGATTAGGTGCGGTGTTTGGTACAGCAGCTGTGGCTGTAGAGGGATGCACGTTAAGATTAGGTGCGGTGTTTGGTACAGCAGCTGTGGCTGTAGAGGGGTGCACGTTAAGATTAGGTGCGGTGTTTGGTACAGCAGCTGTCGCTGTAGGGGAATACACGTTAAGATTAGGTGCGGTCTTCGGTACAGCAGCTGTGGCTGTAGGGGAATGCACGTTATTGGCGACAAGTGGATCCAAGGTCGGATCTAGGCTTGGTCTATTGTTTGGGTTTGAAAAGAGCTTTAATTTATTAGCATTTATAAAAGACTTTATCTCCTTCTGATTGTCACAACGTCGCAGCTTGTGATTGGGTCCTATATTTGTTAGATAAAACGGACCATCCCAAGGTCTGTGGAGTTTGGGTGAAAGTCCCTTAGGAATGCGAGTCGAATGAATCAGGACGATATGCTGTAATTTGAAGTCCGGTATGACAGACTTTTTATCATGTTGCTGTTTTTGTTTTGATTGGCCTCGCCTGATATTGGACTGTGTGATATCCTTGACATATTTCAAATGAGCCATGAGACTGGTGATATGAGCCTTTGCGTCTTTATTTAGAAATTATTTTGGAATTATCTACGAAATCCATGCCTAATATATATTTTTTCAAGAAATGTATATTATTATTTGTTTTAGAAGTCCACATTACCAAATGATATTGGGATCTGAACAATATAGTCATATCTGTGGTGCTCACCGCCAGCAACACGTACACTTATAGGAGGATGCTGTAATGTTGAAGTGTCGACAGAGAGCCTTTTTAACATAGGTAACGCTACACAATTAATGGTAGCCCCTGTGTCGACTAGAGCCTTTACTGGGGAGCCATTAACTTCAACATTAACAGTATTGTTACCTATAGGGGTGATTAAACTGACACATTCCTTACAGCTAACAGAACATTGGGTAGTTGTTTTACTTAGATTGTTAGTTGGTATGCTAGTTGAAGAAGTTAGGCGTTTGATCTTTGATGTGTTAGCTGTAATAGAAGTGTTACTCTGTGCTGTTGTGCAGTGGTGCCTATCCTTGCTAGGGATAGGCGCGCATCCCTAGCGTGAACCTAACGCATTGTCATTTTTCTTTGCTCTACAAACATCTTCTGTATAACGCCAATATCCACAATATGTGCATTGTGTGTTATAAGCTGGACACTTAAGTCTATGAAGACAGGACTTACCGCATCCTTGGCGAGGTCTGGTTGGTTGCTGTTGTTGGTTTGGTTGCCATTGCCTAGTCTGTCTCCCTTGGTTCCGTCCTCGCTGGTTACTTGAGTTGTTAATTCGCTGATGGTGCTGTTGGTATGGTTGTTGTTGTTGGTATGCCTGATGTTGTTACGGCTGTTGTTGGAACGGTTGCTGTTGGTACGGCTGCTGTTGTTGTTGCTGTTGTTGGTACGGCTGTTGTTGGCACAGCTGCTGTTGGTACGGCTGCTGTTGTTGTTGCTGTTGTTGGTATTACTGTCGTTGAAACAGCTGCTGTTGGTACGGCTGCTGTTGTTGTTGCTGTTGTTGGTATTGCTGTCGTTGAAACAGCTGGAGTACAATTTTGATATATACATATTTTTGTTAAGTCCAAGTTGCTTAGAGTGCTAGTTTTTCGTTACATAACAACCAATGGTATTGATGATTATAGTGTTTTTTGGCAACGGCTGTTGCTGTTCATGGTGTTGTCTGTTTTGTTGTTGTTGAAACCACAGGTGGTGCCACTGTAATCATAGGTGATGTTGCTGTAATCACAGGTGTTGTTGTTGTAATCACAGGTGATGTTGCAGATGTTGTCGAATGACTTCTGAGGGTCGGGCATTCTCCTACTCCATATTTAGCTGGAGGGTAGTGTCGAGGCATCCGGGATCTTTGGTTTCTCCACCAAGCTTTCACCGCGTTTTGTGTGTTCGGTGTTTATTTTATGTAGTTTCTGTAGGTGATTTTTTTTTGTTTCTGTAAAATATGAGGAGACAGCCGATTAAGTTTACTGTTGTCTTTATTCTGTCCCAGAGAGAAGTGATCATAATACAAAATATAAATCATTACAAAACATCATAGTTATAGGTTAAGATGGACATGGACAATTGACTTAATAGCGATTAATTGTCAGTTACAAATAATGGACAAGGACATGATAAGGATTATTTGAACATTAACAATTGTAGAATTAAAATAAATGAATGAACTGTATTCACATTGAAATTAATCCAACATAAGTTAAGGTCTTGTTAAATTAAGACTTTACAATAATTCAAAGGTCAAAGCTTTAGCTTTGAACAAAGGGGAATAATCAATATATTTAAATGGGGGGAAATTAGATGTGGTAGAGTTCACTTGCAGTGAGAGGTATTGTTAATGCCTCAGTCTTCAGCAAAATAACAAAATGAGAATTGTAAATATCTTGAATTACACAAAACATAATCATTGTCTTGTGATAAAATAGTTAATTTTAACTCATAAACAGAATAAATGTTTATGATGAATGCTTATTTAATTTGAAATAATTGACCTTTGAATGTGCTTACTTCTTATTAACAAAATGTTTCAAGCTCATAAAGCATTCCAAAAATAGGATTTTAGATTCACAAAAGACAATTTCCAAAGATAATGTTATATGTACACAAACAAAAGCATAAGTATTATAATATTCAAAACCTGACACTAAGACAGTACCTCAGTTTCTGATTATAAAATATGTATTCACATCAAATAAGTATGGCAAGAAATATAATAACATTCTGAACCCAAGTATTTATATATGCAGCTTATTAACAATGCAATGGTTATTTCAGATATCAGAATCTGCATGTGTAGAAGGTGAATGGGCGAAAAGCAATATTCAAATATAATAAGCTTTGATTTGAATAAATCATAGGTTCAGAAGGTTATAATCAATTACGCATAAAACAAACAGGTACCAGAACAAGGAAATACATGTCGAACAAGGACAAAATATCTGTAGTTGTGAATAAAGGATATTTTGAAACCTCTTGCCATGTTTACAGTTGCTGATGCAGCATTTAACCAAAGGGCGATAACTCTAAACAGCTATACTTTTAGAGTAGGTAGCACACTACCAATGTTTAATTTGATGAATAATCAGTGCCGTGATATACAAGCAAATTATGCAAAGCATTTGATATAGTTTTCGCTAAATATTTCTCATTCACAACATGTGCATAAAAACAGATAATACGGAAAAATCAGTAGACTGATCGCTTAAATAGGGTCATTGTAAGTTACATTAAAAATATATAAAAATCATATCTGAATTAATTCAATGTCAAATATAATGCATTTAACATTTCAAATATATTATTGTATTTTCTTGAGACGTGATACAAAATAACTAAAAAGTATTGATGCATATTGGCTAACGTTACAAACTTTATAAAATAATGTACATGTACTGACGTAACAGACTGTAAAACTGTTTGTGAAACGCTGCAAAAGTCTGCCGCTGAATTAGAGCAAATTAAAGCAAAATGAAGATCGAACGGAAATAAACTCAGTGAAAACTGACAATAAAAAGATTCGAAAGGAAGGTTCTACAACGATTAAGTATATTGAGGACGAACAGCAAAAGACTAATAGAGAAATAGAAAATATAAAGAAACATGTGACGAAAGTGAATGTTGACGTTAAGGAAATGACAGAGGCTACAACAGATATCAAGAACATAGCAAAGAGATTTGATAACGACCAACTTAATGGCGTGGAAAGAGTGAAAAAGACGATGAAATCAGATCGTATGACTAACTGTACGAAATGCTATGAATCCGATCTCAGTGAGACAAGGGATTCAATAAAGTCCTGTTCGGTTTCTGTAGTTGGGCTAAAGAAACAGATAGACAAACTGAAGAAAGACATACAGAAGAAGAATGAACGCAATGTGACAAGACAAGACACTCCGCCTCCACGTGACAAATTAACTGACATTATCACTGAACCAACAGTAAAGACTTCCAATAGGTTTGATGTGCTTAGTGTTGAAAAACTTGGAAGTTTCACCGAGAGTGTACCGATCCAGGAACACTCCACATATTCTCAAAAACCTGGAACAGATCGTAACACTGATGAGTCTTATCCTGCTAACGATACTCATCGCACCGCTTGGAGCGACACTGTGAGATCGAAGCCCCAGAAGGAGAAGCGTCCTACTAGCATCGACTCTTCTAATGACGCTGAAACAACCCAGCAATCGATAAAGGTTCATTTTCCATCGTCTGTCTGTAATCCGATGGCAAAAAGATTCGTTGGATTCCAGCAGCACCATAGGAAGAAAATCAGGAGATTTTATGTGCATGGGATAAACCGTCAAATATCCTCAGAAGCTGCAATGCGGTGCTATCTTGAGGAGGCAAATATGTGCGTTACCTTGTTAAGATACTTCGAGAAGCAATGGAAAAACACAGCATCGGCTCAGTTGAATGTAGTCGCTGAGGACGCGAACATTATATGTGACGAATCATTCTGGCCCGAGGGAATCGGAATGAGGGAACGGCAGCCACGTGAGGTTTTCTTAAATGAACACAGATATGGATGAGCACATTAATGCATTATGTTGGAACATTGAAGGTATTATGTCAGGAACACCATATCTTATAGATTGCCTTCAGAAATATGTAATTAATTTATGTGGTATATCTGAACATTGGTTACGTGATTTTCACATGTCATTTATGGATACTTTCAAATCTGTTGGGTATGGGGTTATTGACAAACATGTTTTTGAGTTAGATCCTTTTAAGTACAGATGTAACATCAGAGGGGGTGTTGCTCTTTTGTATAAAGAATCCTCTTTTGTTGTCCAAGCCATTGAGGTGGATAGTCCACGGATAGTAGGGGCTGAGATAACTATGTCAGATGATCTTGTATTTTATTGATTTGTTGCTTATATGCCAGCTTCTTCGAGAAGTATTGAGTTGTTCATTGAACACGTTGAGCTTCTAGAATGTTTATATTCAGTATACTCTGAAAGAGGCAAGGTTATTTTTATGGGAGATATGAATGTTAAAATCCATGTCCTAAGTGTAATTTTGTTGAAAATGAAAGGTCCAACATTTTTCAAGAATTTTTAAACAGATGTAATCTAATATCAGTGAATGTACAAGCTAAGTGTATAGGACCAAATAGTACTTTCTTCCCTCAGACTGGAAATTCAACACTTATTGACCATATTATTGTTGAATCGAGTATGGTAGACTTAGTAGAGACAGCAGTTATTTTAGATGAAAATGATTTGAACCTGTCGGAGCATGTTCCAGTACTAAGTCCAGTAAAGTTGCCAATTAATGTCACACGTGACTATAGTACATACAATAACAAGTATACTCGGTTCAATTGGAAGAAGGTCGACCATAGTGCTTACAAAGCAGTTTTACATAAGAATTTGTCTTGTGTTAGTAGTATAGAAATTGACGATATCGAACCAGGGTGTTGCTCGAGTTACGAATGCATAGAGAAATATTATGATAAGATAGTATATGCAATATTTAAATCTTCTGAAGAAAGTATTCCAATTAAAGTGTACAAATCTTATTTAAAACCTTACTGGAATGACCAATTATCTGTTTTTCGGAAAACTGAGAGATATGAACTCAGAAAGTTTTAAAGAGTACAAATTTATGAAGAAAGAATTCAGGAGAGCGTTGAGGAAAGCGTTTGAAACCTATATGTCTAATCAGTTATCAGAGATTGATAAATCAAGTGAAATAGATCAAAAAATGTTTTGGTATCTTTTTAGGAATAAATCAAAAAAACGACGGAATTGTCAAACAGAGTTTACATGTAATGGGGAAACATTAAGAGACCCTAAGATCATTGTTGATAGATGGGCATCACATTTTGAAAATATATTTAAGAATGATTACAGTAGTCCTTTTGATGACAGTTTTAAAGATAATATTTCAGGTAAAGTAAGGGAAATTGAAAGTAAACCTTGCGAAGCTGACACGTTTTTAGAGGAACCCATTTCTATATCTGAGGTGAGGAACATCTGTAATAAGTTACAGATCAATAAGTCAGGGGGTCAAGATAGTCTTGTTTATGAACATCAAATTTGGGAATGTGGTGTTGTATACTCATCTATCAAATTTATTTAATGCTGTAGTTAAGTATCGTTACATACCAGCAAAATGGAAAATGGGCACAATAATAACATTGTATAAGGGAAGCGGTAAACCTAAAGATGGTCCTAATAGTTATAGGGGATTAACTCTTTTACCAGTCATTTTTAAAGTATTTGAAATGATTTTAGCCAAGAGATTGGAACCAGCTCTTAATTCTAATAATTTTCCGAATGACATCAATCAGCTTATCAAAAAGGCCTATGTAGTCTATTAACTTCATTTAACTTACAGGAATGATTAATTATAACCTGGAAAGAGAGGAAGATGTTTATGTAGCCTTCCTAGATAGCAATAAGGCATTTGATACGGTGTGGCACGATGGGTTACTATATAAACTAAATGAGATCGGTATAACGTCAAAATCATGGCATATTTTGAAATCAATATATACTGATATAACAAGTTGGGTTATGTTTAATGGTTTGAATTCAAGATGGATACGGATGGAGAGAGGGATTTTACAAGGGAGTGCGTTGTCTGCCAAAATGTACTTAGTTTTTATAAATAATTTATTAGACATGATTGAAAATTGTAATTATGGTGCGCTTGTTATAGATTTAAGAATCAACGTACCAACATAAGCTGATGATATATGTCTAGTTAGTACACAGCGTTAAAGTTTACAAAATATGCTTGATATATGTGATTTATACAGTAAAAGGTGGCGCTTCACTTTTTCTGCAGTTAAAGGTAAAATAATGCGTTTCACAAGAACACAGAAGCGAAACTGTGTTGTTAGAAATCTGTATCTCTATGAGCAATATAGTTAAGGACATCACACACGTTGGTGTGATATTAAACAATAAATGTAACAGTATGGAACGCACAGTGCGTGCTTGTAATAAGCTTAAAAGTGGTGTCATGAGTTTAATAAGAAGCGGTGCGCATCCGTGTGCCTTAAATCCCTTGACTGTGTGTAAAGTAATTAAATCAAAAGTATATGCTTCTGCCCTGTATGGATGTGAATTGTGGTGCCTTCCAAAATGTGCACTTGTTATGCTAGAAAGAGCTCAGAGGTTTATTTTAAAATCAATTCAAGGATTGCATACAAGAACTCGTACGGATATGTGTACGGGACTTCTTGGATGGTTCAGTATAGAGGCATATATGGACATGAGGAAATTAATGTTTTTGGTAGATTATGTAACCTCGATAAAAACTGTATGTCATATCAGATATTTTTCACTCGTATTTTTATGTCAGACATGGGATCAGATATGTACAGTTATGGTTTTACAAGTGATATATTAATTATTCTTAAGAAATACAATTTATACAAGTTCTTACAAGAATATTTATCAAATGGTGTGTTTCCAGTGAAGAGTTCAAGGAAAGCGAAAGTAAAGTATAATGTACATTTATATGAAGAAAGAGCATGGAGAGAAAGGATGCGTAGTGATTGTGATTTTAATAGATTTATTTTGGTCCATGATAGTTTGTTTCCTCATACATTTTGGAGATTATTGATAAAACATCCGCAAATTAGAACATCAGTCTACAATATAATGTCATTAGTTGTTGATTTAAGAAGTCCAGAAACGGATAAATTAGATTTATGTCATAGGTGTGGGAAAATGTATAATGATATATATACGCATATTGTGTTACAGTGTGGATTTACGGAAGAGGTGCGAGATCGGTTATGGTGTGAGCTTTTAAGTATAGATGGAATCGGTTTTAACGTATACTTACATTCCTATTCAGACTTCCAATTATTTCATATACTTATAGGTGGTAAAATTATGTATGATTTGAACAGTATAGATATAATAAAATTTCGCCACGTTTCTGTCAGATATGTTTCAAAAATGTTAAATGATTTTTTCAAATAGTTATCACGTCTTATTATGACTATTCTTACTACTTGTATGTGTAGTAAATTGATTGTGTTCATTGTGTATATATACATACTGAAGTGTTAATTTTTCCCCATGCTTTTCATTTTTATTATTATTATCATTATTCTTTTTTATTTATTTACTATTATCATTATCATTATATTATTGTCTATCAATTATTTTACACCACTATACTGCACTATAGATAGTAGTAAATAGTTGTATGTACATCTACTCATGATCAACTAGTTGTCACATCACTTACATTATTCTTTGTACAGATTAAGCCATGTTGAATATTGTATTACATGTATGTTATTCTATTTATGTAATCTTCAAACTGGAGGAAATAAAGAGAATAATAATGAGGAGACAGCCGATTAAGTTTACTGTTGTCTTTATTCTGTCCCAGAGAGAAGTGATGAATTTGGGCACTAGAGACACTTTAAAGTGACTGTCCGCGAAATGACGAGAATTTGATTGGATAATAAAAATTAACTCAAAATACAAATATCAGTGACAAAACTTTGATTGGTCAAACGTAAGCTGGGGTTTTACGCCCAAATATTTCGACTCAACCCGTCACTAATACTGTTACGTCATGCTAATGGCTTTGACCGGGACTAATTGCAAGTGCTCACCTTGTTTTAATTCTCGGACAATACAAATTGTTCTCGGTGTCAGAACTGACCGGAAGAGTCAATGCGGTTTGAGCTTTTCGGTAAATAGCAGATGTATAATTTTCTGTTAAGGATTATGTACTGAAGAAAATATGAAAAGCCTAGCTTAATAAGACTGACCAAACCCAAAAATACTTTTATACTCAAGGTGGTGACATTTCCCATAAGATTAAGATATCAGTTCTCAAGACGACAATTACAAAGAATGTATAAGTTTTGTAGAGGAAACTGTATATATTACAACATATTTAAGGTAAATAAAGTTTCATAAGGAAAATAAAGAAATGAAATAAAAATGCAAATTTTCCTTATGAAATATACTTATGATTTAAAGATAATGTGACTAAAGATGAAGTTACATGTAACTATAATCTTAATAATATTTTATTTCTATCATATGACTCTGAAGCATAAAAGGCATCTGTAAAAATATCTATATTAGTAGATGTTTCTAAATTTTACACAGTATTCAAGTAATGAGATTTGTTTCATACGTAACAACTTTTTTTTTCAAAATGCGTTGATATGTACCATATTAACGCAAAATAAAAAATAAAACATTTTTCAAAGTGCGTTGAACCTGCACCATATTTAACGCGCTTTGAAATAATTTGTAACAATCCTTTCCTTCGTTTGGCTTTCTCCTGGTCACTCTAGGCTTCCTTTGCACATTCGTTTCTCTTTTGTCGTCAGTATCGGAGGGTTATACAAATATAATTTACGTGTAAATACAAAACCCGAAAGATGTGGGGAGCAAAACAGATAAGGGAAACATATGATAATAATAGAAGGACGAAGTTAAAATCCATGAGTATCTTTGATATATTGCTGAGTGTACATGAAGATCAATTCGTTTTCTTGTGTACACTCAGTTCATATCTCCAAAAAGTAATAAATTGACAGAGAATGAAATATATGAGTTAAGCTGTCGAAATATAATGATTATTTGGTCAATATATGAATTACAATTAAAAAAGAAATGCTGTGGATCTTCAACTGAGAAGCCTCAATGACATTTTTGATCTGTTACGATATTTGCTCTGAATAAATGACTACGTAAGGAACTTAAACGAGATTTTGATGAAAATTTATACATTTTTCTGCAACTAGACTTAAATTTCTTCTAGCTATTAATGATAAAATATATTTAGAATTTTTTCTCATTGTAGATATTCTTCAAGGGTTGTGTGCTGTTGACGATGTGATTTTTTTTTACATACCTCTTGTATATCCAGAGATGTCAGTAGTGTGTGTGCAGGGTTGGTTTTCATGACGTCATTGGGGTTTGGTATATGTGACGGCGACTGCGAAAATGGGTACAGATGCGGCAGCCTCATTCACTGAGGAAAAAGCCGTCCTAAAATACGAGACATTTTGCTGTATTTTTCTGTGACGTGATCGAAGACTTTTTATTATTTTTTTCACAATATATTGACTAGTCTAGCAACACATAAGCTTGGACACCATGAAATGTACAATATAATTAAAGTCAATTTATTACTTTGTTTATCAACTGTAATAAAACAACTGTTTGGATCTCGTAAATTCTTTAATTCTTCGATCGGCAGATCCAATAATCTTTGCTTCTTGCCGACAAACTTGATAACTGCTGTGAAGACATGATTGTTGTTAAATAAAATACGACACTTCATTGAATTGTTGTACTTATTATATTGGCTTATGAGTTAATTGTTTTGTTTCAAAATAATAAATGTGCCATTGTTAATATACTGGAATCCCAAAGAGGAACACAAGCTTACGCATATTTTATAGAAGCACGGACCCGAACGCACCCGGTGGTTTACGGGAGATCACTCTAGTTAGTTTCTTAGTGGCGTAAATGACAACAACACGTACGTTTACATCTCTCTGAATTGTCATAGTGTGCAATCTGCAATGATGATTACTTGATCAATGAAAACCAAGCCCGTAGGTGAGACACGATGTTATATTTATGAAGGAACGTTCAAACTGAGTAGTTAAAAGTAGTATCACTTTATACTTCGAGATGTTGTGAAACGCGTATCATACGTAAGCTTATACGTATTCGACAGTTTGAATTAATGTACCATGGCAACGAAATCATGTTAGATGACTTGAATCATTAAAATGAGTCAACTATCTACTGCAACGAACAATAGTTGTTTGTAGCATTCCAGCAGAAATATTATTTTGAATCAGGATAAACCATTTATAGATGAAATAGAGACTGTTGATCAACTTTATTTATTCAAGACTGTACACATCATCCGAGGGTAAGCGCCGATGCTTTCAGAGAACTTTCCGTCAGATTCCAGTGAAGACGAGTGTAATTACGGAGTCCGATAAGTCATCAGATGATAATGATGTTGTATTTGTTTCAACAGATCCCACTGAATGTGACACTATTGAATATTAGCACAGAGGCAAAATTTCGTAATGACACATGTGGCTGTAAAGTGTATGGTGGAGAAGCATGTAGTGTAAAAATAGACTTAGAATCGGCATTTGAATTTAGGAGAACATTGTCACAATTAACACATGATGAACTACAGTTGGTAGTAGAGCTAAGGTTACACCCTTGTGCACACGGAGTGCACTACGTTTAGACTACAGGTAGACACGGAGTGCACTACGTTTAGACTACAGGTAGAACACGGAGTGCACAAGATTTAGACTACAGGTAGACACGGAGTGCACAAGATTTAGACTATAGTAGACACGGAAGTGCACTACGTGTGAAACGTGTGTCCACTACAGGTGTGACATCGTGTCCAGGTACTTTCAGACCTAGACAGACAGGAATTATGGTAATGTGTTACAGCAAGGACGTATATGAATAGTCTTTACTTATAAATCTCTTGGTTACAGTTAGGGATCGGGAAGAATACGTTTCTTTTCAATTTTTTTTAAAATTAACAAACTCTACAATTTAATAATACAGTATGTATAACTATATAATACGATATGTTTTTAGTATACATGAATAAAACCTTTTCGCAGCAGCAAAAGTTTAAGTATATATCTATTTAATTTTATATCAGTAGTTTCCATTTCATATCTTAAATAGTCTATATTACGTTTTCAAAAAGTCATGTTTTATGGTAGAATTGCATAAAATATATATATATATATATATATCATTTAACATAAATAGTAAATACAAGCATTTTTCACAAGTCAAAAAACAACTTTGAGTTGGCAGCAAAAAACCAGTCCTATTGTGCTTTTGAGACACTTTTTTCTTTATAATAAGGCTATCAGTAATACGATCATATACTTGGTAATACACAGCTTTTAAATAAAAAGATTTGGTGCCTATCAATCGGTTGTCTAGCGATACCCTTGTAGATCGTCTTGCCATTAAAATACATACACTTTTATAATACTTTTCTTTGCTATTTTAAGTTCTAAAAGTATTGTACGTTAAAAATAGCTCAAATTACATATCCTTTTATTAAAAACTGAAATGTCTTTAAAAGATCATGCAGAAATTTGAATTAAATCGTCTTCAAACGACACTTATTGTTGGCTAATCTACCTACAAGTACTCAATTCATTTTGTTTTTATTCTTAATTAACGTAAAACACATATGTTTATGATCTCAACCCCGCAAGTTATCTTGACCGTATATTGCGTCATGGTCCAATAATTATAACTTGTCAAACATACAGGTAGCCAACAGTATAATCCAGCTATACAGGTACCTCATGAAGGTGACCATCGATGATGGCCAGAGGGCAGAATTCGTTTGCCTTTTGTGTTTGCACGGCTTTATGAGAATGGGGGCAGTATCATTGTGTATGTGATAATAAACTTAGGCCCTACCGACGTATAAAGATAGTCTTGCTCTGGAACCATTATGTGACGTTAATAATGAACGTGTAAACATCGACAAACCTTAGCACAAATTTCGTTGTTGGGAAACTTGAAACTTAAAGTAGAGATGGGACGGTATTCTCATCCTGTTATATCTTACAGGAGAGAAAATGGTACTTTGGAGCAATTCAGGGCTCTATAGAAGATGAGACTCATTTTCTGATAGAGGGGTAGACTTTTATTCAGATTTGAAACTTTCTCTATACAACAAAGCATCTTTTTATTTACCAAAACTTCATAAACCTTGATTCTTCTCTTAAATCACAATTTCTTATGCAGAATACGAACCTACAATTCACGTTAGCGTCCACATTATATAACATGTACAGACGAAGATTAATGTTTTGATTTTGTTTAATAATAATTATTTACTAGTACATGCTTTTAAGAATCCCAACCTAGATAAATAATACTATCATGTATTAAATTTTGTATCTCCTTACCGGACATACGATAGAACTGATACCATTTTTACGATTTAGATAAGTGAAGCTTGTGCTCTAACCCGTCACGAATTTTTTAACTGGATAATTTGATACTTTTTAAATATATAGATATATATTTATTAAGGGTCTCGTAAGTCAGATCTGGCTGGGCATTTTTACTCTAATTGGTAAATTATTTTATCAATGGCTGTTTTTTACGCCTGTTGTAAAAAAATTGTGACACTCTAATAATTAAAATATTGTATTGCATTGTGATTTTAGAATTGTTTCAATGGAAATTTGTTAGACACATAAATACACAATTCTTATTAAATGCATGTACATGCATGTTGCAGAGCCTGGGTAAATATGTACAACACCGTTTCCCGGGCGTAAATCAAGCATGTCTGTCACAACCTTTGAATTTACCAATAATACATGTAATATTATAATCAAAATTATTTAGATTATACTTATTCCCACATTGTAATACGGTATTTTATATACATAGTCATGATAATCAGGTTTCTGAATTATATGGTAAAAGCCCTAGTGTACGAAAATAAATAAATCTCATGAAAAGATATTGGATGAAATATGATATTCCAATAATCTTAAATAATGTTTTAGTTAATTAATACATTGGTATTTGATTATTTTTAATTTTAATATATAAAGCTTCATTATCAATTAATTAAAAATGCACATACCAGTTAAAATACATATCCCTATTGACTAGCATTGGTTGTATATATGTACGTATTTGTGTGATGAGTACATGTATGTATGTAGAGAGGCTGCCCACTGGCGTACAGCATGCTATAAATGGACCGTCCTGGGTTGGGACAGGTATACGATTTGATACAGACTATAGCCAACTTTACACAGGTAACTCAGGTAAAGTTTATGTAGCAAAAATAACATGTTTGGCTGAGTGGGAATGAACCACGTACTACATGTATACAGGTGTTGTTAGCTGTGATACACTTGGCTGAAACATATTGAAGGATGCAAAAGAAGGCCCCAGGCCTGGCCCACTCTGAACAATGTTAAGGTAATTTAGATTATCATCCCGTGTGGTTGACGGAACAGTATAAGTCCAGTGACCATGGCAACTGCAAGTCCTAAGCCTAGGTGGTCTACCTTTCGAGCAGGCATAAATGGATCATACATTATTTGTTATCGTAAATTCCGGTCGGTTTGTAAAAGAAGGTCAGAATAGGATATTGTCAAATTATCAGAGTTTCTAGAATTTAAAATAATTGTGAGCAAATTCAGAATCTAATCAACACTATGATCTACATGGGTAGACGTGGATTTATTATCAGGCATATGCATGTGACCTACATTTTAGCAGATTGTCCTTTGAACAGTGTTGATGCTTCACGAGCAGCCACAATGTATATATATGCCCCAGAATACTAAATTTTTTGCTGCTTAAGGTTCCTCAATCGGTTTGAACACAATAAAATGTAATTTCTAATTGCCGACTTTTAGACATCTATGGACGATTTCCTCATAATTTCCAATGCTTTGCAACGGGCGCCAGGTTTCCATGAAGCAAAATGCGTAACGTATTATATTATTTGACAGGGTTAAAAATATTTCCCGGCACCTTTGCCCGTTTAGAAAAACTATTTATTACATACATACATGTTAAACATTTTATGAAGAATTTTAATTAATTTATGTTTTATTGTCCTTGCTTTTATTATGCCCATCCAAGAATATCCTTTTAATCAAAATATTTTGGCCGAATCAAAATATCTCTTGGGCGACGAATCTGCCACACTCGAAATTCTTATCCAGCGCAAGGTTCATCATTTTATGTGTTCCGAAAAAGAATTTCATCTACGTGAGCTTGGGTTCTAACTATCCAAAGTAAGATTTATTAGATAAAAAGTCATGTTTAAACTATATATATACTAGCTAAGAAAATAGTTTTAGCTTGGAAAATGCGGGCTTGAAGCTATGCCATTGATGAGACAAAACCAGTACGTGGTTTTACCGTCGCAGTTAATTATGCTTTTATAACTCTTTAATAAACGTCCTTATTTATAAATTAAATTGTAATGATAATATGTATTGGATACTTTTGCTTTATATGTATCTATTCAAAGAAACATTACAAGTAACGAATTATTTTCGCAGTAATTAACCGGCTATTTTATGTTGCAATAATTATTATGTTTCTGATCGCAATAATATTTCTATCTGTCAAAGTCCATATAGACTGCAGAATAAATATATCTTTTCTCATATCTCCTAACACATCATCTTAGATCTGTCTGTGGTCTGGATGTAGTGGACATATTGAACCTGGACACGTGTCCACCTGTAGTGGACACCGTGTTCACACTAGTGCACTCCGTGTCTACCTGTATGTTCTAAATCTTGTGCACTCCGTGTCCTACTGTAGTCCTAAAACTCGTGCGAACTCCGTGGTCCCTAACCTGTAGTCTAAACCTCGTCACCTCCGTGGGTCCATCGTAGTTCATCACACGTGTGCACAATTGTGTAACCTTTAGTCTACTTACCAACTGTAGATATTACTGTTAAGGCTGGAGGTATTTTGCTCATCGTAAATCTGGCAGTCATACCAATCTACAGAAACACAAGATAAAGGAACGAGAGCGACCATATCAGGAGTTTTATTTCAATGGAATCCGTGTTGTAAGACTTGACATTTTGTATTATTCATGGCAATCACAAGAACAAATTACAGGCAATTAGTAAGTCACTAGATACTGGTTGGTTGATGCACGAAAACTGGAAATTTCTGGAAAAGCTCCGCATAATGCTCTCTCTTACAAGACAGACAGATATTCAGACATTCTTGTTCAAAATTTGCTAGAAGACAATGCATTGCCTATTCCGGGAAGTATTACCAAATTTACAGGTCTGAAAAAGTGCTTCTTCCCTCGATACAACTGCCATGGACACATTTTTGGAGAATGTTTGATTCACATGGCCGGCAAAAATTAATTATAGACGAGTGAGTCTAGCACCTTCCCCAAAGAGTATGGCATGATCTATGCCCATATATTCACAGTCATGAACAATGTACAGACTTGTGTAACCTTGCCAATTTTTTTCATTGAAATTATCTGCTACTGGTTCATAAATGATGATGAAAAGAACAGTCTTGGAGAATACTGTACTCATATAAATCAGGCAACAACAGAGAGAATGGCATACAGAAAGCAAGTGCATCAGAGAGTAGAAGTCAAGTTTATTGGGTCAGATAGTCGCAAGAAGACATACAGGTAATTAATAATAATGATACAAATTAAATATTTACATTTATTTTGCTGAGGCATAGATTCTCAGATATGACATCTTTAAATAAAGCATATCAGAATTATTCAAAGTTTATATATGATATTATTTTAAACAGGTTTCCAAGTCTGCTATTACAGCCTTTTTCAGTCTATAGCTTTCAGTAAGACTAGAATGTTAGATAAAGACGGCACTCGTGTATACATACGGGGATATAATATTACATGAATGGCCCTTTTCAAATTTTTTTTACCATAAAAAACCTTTAAATTTTTATTTATGAAGTTGGGAAAAAATCTGAAATGTTCATAATGAAATCTTATGTTGAATTTCAATTAAACTTACTACATGTACAATGTATTTTGGATTTTAAGGAACAAATGTATTTAATCAAATTAATTTATATAAAAAAAAACCAATATACTTGATGTAGTAAATGGTCATGTTATGGTAGAATGTATATGGTTGTCCTTTATTTCTTTGTAGGCATTTCACACCCTGTACAGTTGAATTGTGCTTTCACTATTCCTGAGATTTCGCAATCGAACAAATAGTCATTTTCCCCATCATGCTCAACAAGTTGGTCCAATCTTTTTTAAGATTTACCAAGGAAATGCAGTGTCTTTGGAATCTGCTCGAAGGTTCAGGTAATTAACCCCCGAGTTTTCTTTATATAAGCTTAAAAAGATAATCTAAAACAATTAATTATTGATCTTTTAAATACATCAGTTTTATGATTTGGCAAATTTAAATCAATCAAACATAATCAAATTATTGGTAATATTAAATTAACATGTATATCATTTACCTTAAACACTTTTTATTGGAAAATTTCCGTTTTTAATGATAATGAGATTTCATTAAAAAATTGAGTGACAGTGATGATTTCCGTGGTTACAGCATTTGTTGATATTGCCAATGAAACTGGTAAGGAATTAACTACAAGTATTCCTTTACTTGATCAATACATTGTAATTATTAACAGGACAGCAAGTTTTCTATTGGTGGAGATCTGAAAGTTCAGGGTAGGAAAGGGAGCTACTCAGTTATCAGCATGGTCCATCAACTAAATTTTCATCATCATGGACCATGGAGAAGAGATCGCCACATCCATTTTGAACAACTGCAGTGGACAGAATAAAAAACAACATTGTGTTGTGGTATGCCACTTTGGAGGTGATAGTTTGGTAAGTCCCTTCATAGGTTATGTTAGGCTTGGGAACTTCAACCAAAATTTTGTATGTATATTATGCTGATCTTAATTTTCATTTCTCCATATATAGAATTATGAAATTTTCCTGTTTTATGAAAACAAATTGTGCAATAACAATGATTGGAATTTCAATATTTCAGACTTAAAAGTCAAGTACCCTGACATCATGACCTGATTAATTTGTAGCATTAGAACACATAATACCTTGAGATTGGGTGGGGAGGTTTTAATATATGTTAAATTAGGTCACTGACTTTCAGTTTTTACTTTATTTTAGTCATCAATCAGTCTAACAATTTAATATAGTTTGGTTCTCAAAAGACAATTAAATATTCAATAATTTGGAACTTATTATAGATTTGCAACAATTAATTATAAATTTTTAATTTTTCTTTTTATATTGATATGTAATATGCAAGTAGTACCTATAATTTCCTTCTAATGGTAATTTTTAAAGTTTTTTTTGTAGTAACAATGAACTCATTTTTTGTTTAATTGTAATTACAAAGGTCTTCATGTTGGTATCCAGTACTCGGATGATGATTGCTGGACATACAAAGTTTGATCCTGACTAGGCAATTTTGGTGTGTGGAATTGCGCTGGAGATCTAGGTAATGCTGAAAGTTTTAGAGGGAGGATTGCTCGCACACAATTAGACTGTTACACTTCATCACGGAGTGGACACAAATATTCCACAGTTGGTTCAAAGATGAGGAAAACCAGTCCCATCTTTAGGGACTGAAGTGTTTACCTGAAAACAATACTTCAGCCATTGAAAAACCTGACAAAATACCACCATTTTTTCTTGTGGAATCTACAAAGCCAGTGAAGTGGTTGTTGTAAGGAAGTCGGTGACTAACACTCAGTGGTCAGTCAATCCTAACTTAAGAGAAAGGAAATCCTTCCATCTGCAGAAGATGAACCAAAAGGAAAGTTGTGGTCAAAAGACTAGATGCCTTCTAGAGCAATGGTACATATATGGAAATATTAGGGAATTTTGTAAAAGGTGAAAGTTCAAAAAACATTACCTGTCCAAACCACACTGTAAAAAGTCAGAAATGGAATCTGACAGACAAGCAACAAGTACCTAAAATGTTCCATGCAAACGGAAAAGGTTTACTTTACGATGAAAATGGACTGCTATATTACACATTCATTGCGACAAACTTAATTTAAGTATACGATCCTGGGGTTTGGTTGGGGGGGGTTTTGTTTTTTTTTTGCACATTTGTAAGGCGTGTCTTTGTCTTCAAAAAAGATCTGTAGTGATCGGAGAATAAGTTTATTTTATGTAGGAATGTTGTGAGCGGATATTCCTATTTGGAAACAGAACTTTGGTCTTTATTTAAATGTATTGTATATATACACATGACCTTTGATTCTACCACCATAGTGTTTTTGGGGACTGATTATTTGTATTTTAAATTGATGATCGATTCGATTATGATTTTCCTAAAAGACTATTGATTATGAAATTCAATATCAATTATTAAAATGGGAAGATACTCTGTGCTTATTTTATAAATTGTTCTAGAACCTTTTTATTTTGTATATTGGTTGTATAAAACAAATTATTCTCAAATGTGCTTTAACATGTTAAGATAAATCAATAACTTGAATTAAAAAAAACACTTCGTTGAAACCGGTTGCCACAAGATATCTTTCTAGAAATTCTCAGAGAAATAAAAGGTTGTATACATAAATATAAAAATAGTTTTCTATAAATGTTAATCCAAATTCAAAATGATAATGTAGTTAGGTTGTTCACTAAACCGATCATTGAATGTGATTTTACACCGATTATTAACACTAAGTAGCCTTCAGATGTTTGTTTTTTATTGCTGTCTCCCAATTTTATCTATTCCTAGTGGATATAACTAGTACTATTAAACTTAGACTGATTTTAAAGTTGGAAAATTATAAAGTATTGAGGATTCAATATTACTAATATATTAGACACAAATTAGTAACCGATGTAGGGAAGTGAAGTAAGGCTGTGTGCAATAAAATTTTACATGTATAATATATAAATCGATGTGATTTTAAATGGCCCCTCCCTCTTCCTTTTCCATTTTTACCTGACTTTCCAGCCTATTTCTACCAATTTCTCAGTGTAATTATTCCAATATTTTACTGAATGTTATTATTTTGCTAGCTTCATGATCTATCAAAACATTTAAGAAGTGTGATCATCTCAAATATTATGGCTTTGGAGTTAATATTTAGATTTTGAATTCTTTCTCAAAAATTTTGACATTAGATTATCTCCCTTTGATGTATATTCATTTGTCACCGTGTAACGACGTTTTAAAATGAATATGGACAATTCATCTTTTCGTAATTAAGAAGGGATAACATAAAATATTTGTTTGGTTTTGAAATATATGTTGTTATTCAAAAGTATTGACATGTCAATATATCCCTTTTGTTATGTGTTGCAAATATTATACTTTTATGACGTTATTTGACTTTTGTGTTTTCTGTGTTCAGTGAAGTGACACAGGTAAACAAACAAATTTTTCTCCATAACCGTACCACATAGAGACCTTATTTTTTGGATTTACATAATTTATAATGTAAGCTTGCAAAAAATGTATAAAACTCAATTTGTCAATTTTCCTCATCTGACCCCATTTTCGCCGTCGCCGTCACATATCAGTTAAGTGAGTGTGCAGGGTTAGTTTTCATGACGTCATTGAGGTTTGGTATATCAGTTAAGTGAATGTGCAGGGTTAGTTTTCATGACGTCATTGAGGTTTGGCATGTAATTAGTGAGTGTAGACGGCTCATTATGCATTTAATACGCTAAAACACTGGATTTAACATGCTAAAATATTGATTTTAACATGCTAACATGCTATTTAAAATGCTAAAACGCTGTATTTAACATGCTAAAACGATGGATTTAATGTGCTAAAATATTGATTTTAACATGCTAACATGCTAAAACACTGGATTTAACATGCTAAAATACCGATTTTAACGTGTTATCATGCTATTAAACATGCTAGCATGTTAAAAATGGTTAACAATGCTGATTGTGTGTCCAAACACAATCTCCGGAAAACGTCAAGTTAATCATTTTCATTCAACGTTATTCATATATTTAGAATAGTGTTTTTCATGGATATCCCATAATTCCATGCGTGGTGTGGTTCCGGTGTACTACGACGTATCGAGTAAACATGGCGGAGGGCACCACGGACCTCAAAGGGTTCAAACGTAAGAAGGGAGGAGGAAGTTACTGTTGTGTCCCAGAATGCCACAATCAAAGTGGTTCTGATACAAAGAAAAGGTGAACTTTTATGAAACGCATGTAACTCATGAAACCATTCCTTGTACAATACATCTTACATGGTTAGGTCACAGGGCCTCGGCCTGTGGTTTAGGTTAAGCCGTTACGTCAGACCGGTGTTTGGCTCTTTAAATTTGTTTATTTACAGCACTTTAAATATGTATTTCTATCCATTTCTATCCGGTATAAATTATAAAAAGTGTTGAAAATCATTTGTATAAATGATTTGATATAAATATTTGGGAAATTATCATACATGGGTTCAACTTCATACAGTAGCAATATAACAAACACTAACATCTACACTGTATGTTGGTATACGTACTGACAACTGTGTACGTGACAATGTACATATGTCATTGACAGGTATAGTTTGTCATGATTTCATACAGTTTTTTTTAATGTCGATGACCAATCTCTGATATTGACCCCCATACCCAGAATTCCTTGAACTATTACTATTAACCAGTTTCCCTGGATTTTGAGTTAAAGAGGTTTTATGTAACTTGATACACTGTATTTCCTGAGAGGACATCCAAGGAGTGGCACATACTGAAGTATATATACATACGTACCTGAGGGTTGATCGTATGACTGATATAACATCAATGATTAGATGAACTAGAAAATTCAGTATGAATCATGATATATAGGGGCTGACTATCAATTCCTAATATATATGTTTATTATATGGCTGTGTGTTTTGCTCGCTTCTGATTGGCTGAAACTAGATTTTCCCACCACGGTACAACACGATATCCACCAGAAAATTCCGAACTATGCATTGTGGCGTCATCCCAGGTTGATATAAGATTCCAGAACCCCCAGGTTGTACCCAAAATATAGAAATCTTGCATTGTGACATCACGTTAAATGACGTCACAATCACTTCACAGGTTGATATAAGATTCCAATGGCTCCAGGTCGTAACCAAATATAGCGTTAAGGGAATTTCCGTGACGTCAAAAATCTATTGTGACGTCATCATTCAGCGAGATGTAAATGGAGAGCAGCAGGTTTACTGGAATCAATGTGACTCTGCCAATATTAATTATTTGTGTGTGCATTTTTGTCAGATTTTTCAAATATTAATTAAGTAAAGTGTATAACGTGATGTTTTCTCAATTTTATCGATATTACCAGCCTTCATGTTTCTCTTCGAAATTATTCAACAGGACTCTTGAGTATCGTGGAGAAGGGCTACTCAATATCATGAAGAGGAAATGAGTGTATATATATACATGTAGTCAAATGGTTTACAACATGTAAATGCCATATAATAAAACAAATATCGACCTGTTTTCAGGTGGATACGGTGATTTATCAACCCTCGAAAGTGATATAACTGAAAACAGGTCGATATTTGTATAATATTTGTTATTTATCTTTTCTGTATGCCTTAATTTATAAATTTCTATTGTGCCAAAGTTGTTTGCAAAGTGCGGCATATGACACTGTACTTCTGAATTGTCATTATTTTTATTTATTTAGGAGCTACTACAGATTTCCTCCAGAGGGAAGCAAGCAGTTTAAGCTTTGGATGACTGCCATAAGGAGAGACCAATGGATATACAAATCATGGAATAGGATTTGCTCGGATCACTTCATCAATGGTTATTACTTACTTAATCTGTAGTTTTATTTTTGTATTTTATAATTACTTTAATCTTTACATTTGATTGCATTTTCTAGATCTATGTTCAAATATTCTAGTGACTATGCC
Organism: Argopecten irradians irradians; assembly: GCA_004382745.1. Classification (NCBI taxonomy): domain Eukaryota; kingdom Metazoa; phylum Mollusca; class Bivalvia; order Pectinida; family Pectinidae; genus Argopecten; species Argopecten irradians. The sequence continues at coordinate 986,264 of SAYR01062279.1, read as the reverse complement.
CTGCATGTAATAGTTTTGCATATGTCACTAGTGTGATATATCCTGGAACTTTTCATTGGCTAGAAATTGGAAATCCATTGTGACTTCATAACTTGATATCAGTAATTAGTGGCGTGATGTTTGGATTGGAGCACATCATGACAAAAATGCTGCCTCCGCTGATTTGAAGTATATACTCCATCTGCTTCTTTGAAATGTGGGTTCAGGTAGTTTTGTGATAAACGTATCTTAAATTTGTGTTAATTTCACAAGATTTCATGAAACATGCAAATTTAAGGTTTCTGAAATAAAAAAGTTTTTCAGAATGGTTTCATAAAATCTCCTGAAATGAACACTCATTTAAGATGATATAAGTGTAGAAAGAGATATATATGCTATGTATAGTCAAGGTTAAATGTAAAGGTCAAAGCTCTTGAAATAGCCTGTAATATATTTCACTCATTAATATAAGAAATGGAACATCAAGTTATGTAATTTCAAAAACATTTTGCACACTCATTTATTCTAACTTATTAGTTTTCTGTTTCAGTTATTGTGTGATTGCATGGTTATTATAAAGTTGTGGCTGCTGGTTCTAGTGATTAGTTTGACTTGCAATTTAGACAAGCATTTTAAGTACTGTACCATTTGCTGCAATACAATTCTTCAGTGTTTTCCTTTTCAAAAGTTTATGTGCATGGTAAGCAGGTGAATGCATATATGAGTGAGTAATCGCTGTCAAATAACCTCTCAATAGATAACATACAATTAAGAAAACCTGATTTCTTGTAGGGATAATCATATCTTTAAAACACACACACATATACATGCATATACTGACTGCACTAATATATTAAAATCAAGGCCACATTTACACAACATAACACAAATACATAGACAAGTAATGGCATTATAGGACAAAAAGATTATGAAAGCAGATTACATGTGTTAAGATGAATCTTATAAACTTAAAAAAACACATACCCATTAATTTCTTAAATATTTCCTATCATTAAGACTACATGTCTTGGTATAGTTCAACATTTAAGTCTTTACATGTAAGGTGAGATGAATTCATATTTATAGATGATTTACAGATCAGAGCCAATACTTAACTGAAACATATTTACATATGGTGTACCCATTTAAAACTTAATCAGTCATTTTGTATTTATGACTCCCATGCATCAGCAATTTGAATGAGTATCACATCACTCTGATGTATATACTCTAAATGAAAACAACTAAATTCCTACAACTTCTTTTTGAAAAATGTAAATGTACATTCTCATTTGTCTAGTCTGAGTGTGTCTCATACTTCACAAAAGTAAATCAAACTGTTTCTTATATAATTAGCTAATCAAAGTCAACATTTG
>SAYR01062279.1:961489-984899 GCA_004382745.1 Argopecten irradians irradians | reverse complement strand
GGTATACTATCATGGTTCAGGCTTTAAATAGGCTAGAACTGTCTAACCAACATGAACAGAAATTTAACCATTAAATTTGGGCTCTCGTTCAGTTCATAATTATTGAATGTCTTAGCCCCATTTTTCCTAGAATCAGTTATAAACGTTGCAATATATATGAAGATGATTGATTTATCACACTAACACCAAACTAAAAAAATAAAACAGCAATGCATTGAAAACCACAACACAGGAGCATTCAGTTTCGATGGAATTCCTTTTGAAAGCTTTTAAAGATATGGACATGATTAGCAAGGAAAGAGAGTTAAACTCCGCATACAGTTGGACCGTTTTATATGTAATTGGACCAATTATACTAAACCTCCAGAGGTGGGCATGGTTAAGTGGTTAGAAATGTCAAGACCTCTTAATTAAACTGTGATTTTCGACCCATGACTCAGAGGTGAAGGGCTAGTGAAAGAAAGTTCAAGAATACTTTAATTATGTAACCTGGCGCATCATTATGCAATAATGGAAGGGACAAGTGGTATAGTTTGTAGAAACCTTTACCACCCAGCCATAGCAGCCCATGGAGAAGACATAGAGGAAATAATGATAGAATATATGACACCTAAACCTGAGCCTCTAAAATGATATTAAGGTGGAGAGAGGGGTAGAATGCATACTGTATGTCTGAACACGACCTAATTATAGTCAGTACAGGAGAGCTAGTATATGTGATAGAATTTCTTAAAACACGTTAAACAATTTGATCTACCTCCTTGCATTGTATGATGCTCTTGGCCCGTTTTATGGAAAGTGGATCTGCTTGACATATAGACAGATTTTAAATAGGACAAAATGTCTCGCTTTGTGTGGTCTCTAATCAGTCTGTTCAAAACATGATAATCATTCCTTGTTGTCTTTATGTTTGGATCAGTTTGATCGATGAAGAACGCAGGATCAATTGGTTTTCTAGTTTTATCTGCGCTATGTACATGATATATGAGAGAGTTTAGTATCTTGTCTGTATAGAAACCATTTAATCATGAACACAGCCTGTTAAACCGAGGCAAATGCAGCACTGTTACAATATATATTCAGTATAAGCTTGTAATTGTTTTAAGATTTGAACATCTGTTCCAAGACTTCACTCAAAAAATCTATAAAAATGTGAACATCTGCAACTTTGGACTACATATGTTTGAGAAGTCCTTCAGCAGGAAACGAATTTACCAGACAGCAAATTAATGGTTAATCTGGAACAAGTCCTTGCTACATTAATCTCATTAAATTTGGCTGAATTAATTATCAATTTGTTTATCAGTTAGTGCGATTCTAAACATTTTTGCAAGAAATGGGAAAAAATCACACTTTTATAGGATAAATGGGGTAATTGTCATTTATACCCTTGCAGACTGCACCCTGGCCTTTTAAGTTTTATATTGCAAGAAGTGCAAAGGAATGTAAATTTATTGAATATATCATAAATTTACATTACTTTGCACTTCTTATATATAAGTCTTGAAACCTGAGAGAGTATTTATAGATCACAGATGTAGCTCGGCTGATGCCCCTAAGACAAGTAGATAAAGAACGACTGATAGTGTATATCCAGATTAAAACCAATTACACATTGAAGCCTACAGTCATTGGGTTGGTGGAATTTAATTGAGCCTACAGTCATTGGGTCGTGGATTAATTGAGCCTACAGTCATTGCGGTTGTGGATTAAATTGAGCCTACAGTCATTGGTTTGTTGGGATTAATTGAGCCTACAGGTCATTGGGGTTGTGGATTATTGAGCCTACAGTCATTGCGGTTTGTGGATTAATTGAGCCTACAGTCATTGGGTTTGTGGATTAAATGAGCCTACAGTCATTGGTTTGTGGAATAATTGGAGCCTACAGTCATTGGCGTTTGTCGGATTAATTGCAGCCTACAGTCATTTGGGTTTGTGGATTAATTGAGCATACAGTCATTTGGGTTTGTGGATTAACTTGAGCCTACAGTTCATTGGGTTTGTGGATTAATTGGCCTAGCCTGGTTGTGTTATGAGCCTACGTCATTGGTTTGTGGATTAATTGAGCCTACAGATCATTGGGTTTGTGGATTAATGAGCCTACAGTCATTGGTTTGTGGATTAATTGAGGGCCTACAGTCATTAGTGGTTTGTGGATTAATTGAGCCTACAGTCATTGGGTTTGTGGATTAATTGAGCCCTTAGATCAATTGGGTTTGTGGATTATTGAGCTTTACAGTCCATTGGGTTTGTGGATAATTGAGCCTACGTCATTTGGAGTTTTGTGGATTACACTTGAGCTACCAGTCATTGGTTTGTGGATAAATTGAGCCTACAGTCATTAGGTTGTGATTTAATTGAGCTACAGTCATTGGGTTTGTGGATTAATTGAGCCTACAGTCATTGGTTGTGTGGATTACTTGGGAGCCTACACGTCATTGGTTTTGTGATTAATTGGAGCCTAACAGTCATTGGGTTTGTGGATTAATTGAGCCTAACAGTCATAGGGTTTGTGGATTAATTGAGCCTACAGTCATAGGGTTTTGTGGATTATATTGGCCTACAGTCATTGGGTTTGTGATTAATTGAGCCACAGTATTGGGTTTGTGGGATTAATTGAGTCTACAGTTCTGGTTTGTATGTTAGAGGGTTTGTTGATTAATCGAGCCTACAGTCATTGGGATTGTGATTCATTGAGCCTACAGTCATTGGGTTTGGTGGATTAATTGAAGCCTACAGTCATTGGGTTTTGTGGATTAATGAGCATACAGTCATGGGATTTGGTGGATTAATTGAGTTCTACAGTCACTTGGGTTTGTGGAATAATTGAGTCTACAGTCATTGGGTTTATGCGATTAATTGAGCCAACAAGTCATTGGGTTTGTGTGATTTAATTGCAGCCTACAGTCATTGGGTTGTGGATTAATTGAGCTACAGTCAATTGGGTTTGTGGATTAGTTGAGCCCTACGCCATTGGGTTTGTGGATTAATTGAGCCTACAGTCATTGGGTTGTGGATTAATTGAGCCTACAGTCATTGGGTTGTGGATTGATCTACAGTCATTGTTTGTGGATAATTAAGCCTACAGTCATTGGGTCTGTGGCTTAATTGAGCCTTACAGTCATTGGGTTGTGGATTAATTGAGCCTACAGTCATAGGTTTGGGATTATTGAGCCTACAGTCTTGGGTTGTGGATTAATTGAGGCCTACAGTCCTTGGGTTTGTGGATTAATTGAGCCTACAGTCATTGGGTTGTTGATTAATGGGGGGGGGGGGGGGTGACTCTACAGTCATTGGGTTGGGTGGATTTGAGTCTACAGTCTTGGTTTGTGAATTAATTAAGCCTACAGTCAATTGGGGTTTGCTGGATTAATTGAGCCCTACAGTCATTGGGTTTGTGGATTAATTGAGGCATACAAGTCATTGGGTTGGTGGGGATTAATTGAAGCCTTACAGTCATTGGGTTGTGGATAATTGCAGCCTACAGTCATTTGGTTTGTGGATTTAATTGAGCCACAGTCATTGGTTTGTGATTAAATTGAGCCACAGTCATGGGTTTGTGGATTTAATTGAGCCTACAGGTCATTGGGTTTGTGGATTAATTGAGCCTAACAATCATTGGGTTTGTGATTAATTGCAGCCTACAGTCATTGGGTTTGTGGATTAATTGAGCATACAGTCATTGGGTTGTGGATTAACTTGAGCCTACAGTCATTGGGTTTGTGGATTAATTGGGCCTACAGTCATTGGGTTTGTGGATTAATTGAGCTACAGTCATTGGGTGTGGAATAAATTGGAGTCTATCAGTCATTGGGTTTATGGATTAATTGAGGCCTACAGTCATTTTGGCGTTGTGGTGGATTAAATTGAGTCTACAGTCGATTGGGTTTGTGGATTAAATTGAGCCCTACAGTCATTGGGTTTGTGGATTAGTTGAGCCTACAGTCTTGGTTTGTTGGATATTATTGAGCCTACAGTCATTGGTTTGTGGATTAATTAGCCTACGTCATTGGGTTTGTTGGATTGAGTCTTACGTCATTGGTTTGTGGATTAATTAAGCCTACAGTCAATTGGGTCTGTGGATTAATTGAGCCTTACAGTCATTGGGTTTGGGATTAATTGATTGTTAAACTGGTTTAAATGAATAGGGACTATATAAGTTAACAAGTTAAATTCGATTGACCGTAAAGAATTTCACACTGTTTTTCCAAGCATGTAAAAATTTAAAGAAATGTAAATGTTAAAGAATTGCACATTTTTGGTTGAATTGTTGGTGATCGGGTTTATTTGGGTTTATTTTTTATATCGAAGAATTTTTTTTCTAGATATTTCCATGTAAGTCTGTGTATCATCTGTTTAGTTGTTATATACTAAACCTGTTTGATTGGAGTAGATATTATAATCTGGGACTTAAAGTATACAAAATACATGACAGAATTATTCCTTAGTAAGTCATGTGTATCATCTAAGTATATAGTTGAATATACTATTTGATGTGGTAGTATATAATCTGACTATATTAACAAAAATACATGACAGATTATTCCCTACTATTTTCCCTTTTAAGAAGCAACCAAACAGCAGAAAGAGTGCTACTTCAAGTCGTCCAATTGTTCAGTATGATCTGAAGCAACAAAGTACACCACGTAAGAAGAAAAAGTCAGAAACCACAGCACCAAATTACTTTTCTCCAGATCAGCCAGAAGGTCATGACTATCTGGTAACTAAAGAAATTGAAGTTGATGACAGTATGAAACAATATTTACCAGAAATTGAAGAGAAAATTAAGGAATTAACTGAGATAAAAACACGATAATGAAGCAATGAAAATCCAGCTTCTAATATATGAAGAAATGAAAGATTCCCCAAAGGACGTACAATTCTGGACGGGATTTCCAAATTATTCAACTTTTTTGGCAGTTTATGCATTTCTGGAACCAAGGGCACGTACTCTGAAGTATTGGAAAGGTCAGTCAACCATTGCAAGTGAAAATTTTTCAAAATCATACATAAACAAGCCAGGACCTGACAGGAAGCTATCACTCAAAGAAGAATTTTTCCTTACAATGATAAGGCTGAAGGTTGGATTGCTTACAGAGGATCTAGCAAAGCGATTCAATGTATCCACTGGGTCTATTTCGTCTATCTTTACCAGTTGGGTAAACCTGATGTACACTGATTTGAAACTGTTATGTGAGCTGCCATCTGGAGAAATATTGGAACAAAATCAGTCGCATGCAATGGGGTCAACATTTCAGGATGTACGAGTTATTCTGGATTGCACTGAATTATTTGTGCAGAATCCAAGTAAACTGGATGCAAGAAAGCAGGCATTCTCAAATTACAAGCACCACATGACCTACAAATTTCTTGTTGGAATAAGTCCTCAAATGGGAGTTACTTATGTCAGCAAAATGTATGGTGTTCGGGCCTCAGATAAATTCATCACATCAGATTCAGAGAATTTGCTTCATAATCTGGAGGAAAACAAAGGGTCAGTGATGGCAGACAGAGGGTTCTTAATAGAGGGAATAATGAATGACATGGGTGTGAAGCTGCTTATGCCATCATTCAAAGGTCAAGACAGACCACAATTAACATCAGATGAAAGTTTGACATCAGAAAAAGTATCCAAGACCAGAATTCATATTGAAAGAGCGATTCAAAGAATTAAAACTTATCATATACTAGACGGAGAACTTAAACTTTCAATGAAAGACATTGCAGAACAAGTCTTAACTGTTTGTGCTTACTTGGTGAATTTTCAGTCTCCAATTATCAAAGAGCGATGAGGATGTACACTTATGTAACACTATGTGATTTGTGGAGTAATCAATAACTATTAAGTCAAACATCTTGTAGCTCAGTAAAAGCCGCAGTGTGTTTCTGTAATGCTTTTCATTGTTAAAAAGTTACAATACCTAATTTTACTTGCTGTCCTGATTGGGTTACTAACGATGATCTCAATCAATTATAATGAAAAACACTATGGTTAATCAAGTGGTTCAAGACTGACAATGTCAATAACATTTAAAATCTTCTATGTCATTGTAAGTTATCAACTTAGATTCAATTGGAATATCGTCAGATCAACATAAATGGGTGGTATTGCTTATGTATAGAATCCCGAGCTCATGTTTTCTTTATTTGGCATTTCCTTTCTACATTTGTTGCAGGCATAACTTTGGTTTGTACTCTTTGGTACTCTTCTGTGTCCTTCACAATAAAGATGAAACCATGAATTAGGCAAGCAAACTATGTTGGCATCACAGGCTATCAATTTTCCTCTAACCCTGGAATATTTTGGAGCTTTGTCATCCTTGCAGTAATCTTTGCATCCCAGAAGCCACTCATCATCATCATCATCATTGTCACCATCATCATCAGCAGAAGCATCATCAATGGATTCATGATCATCACCATCATTATCACTGTCAATTTCGATCAAAGTTTTCTTCACATGGTTGATACTCTCCACATTTTCATCTACTTTTAGGACTGGCTGACTTTGTTGACATCTCACATCTACAGGATTACAACACACATCAACTGAAATTGTTGAAGGAACTGTGTATTTTTCTCCAGAGATTCTCGTTGGTATAAGGATTGCTGGTATGATTTGTTCCTTAAAGAACTGTACTGCACTGGGGAGTATAGTTGTTTGCCAGTAATCTCTTGCAAATGGAACATCTATTGCAGTGTAGCCTTTCTTACTCCAAATAACCATAACTGCATTGTTGATGCTAGTGACAGCCTCTTGAACAATAATTTGCTCAAAGTATCCTCTGCTATGCCCTATCTTTAGTGTGCCATCTTCAGAGATATATTCTAGCTTTCCTTCAGATATTACATTAGGAATGTAGGAATTTCTGTGGACATACGGACATTTCACTTCGACAAGGCTCCTACCATGGCACTCGCAGCTTATGATGGCGTCTGGACTGGCTCTGATATATGGGTATGTGGGATGGACAAATAATCCAGTTCTAGATACTTGCACAGCATGATGGGTTTTCATATAATCTTTAAGGAAGGCATGTAATGCCCGATCTTCATTTTTAACACCCCAAGAAAGTGAAGGTACTTTTTTTGACAACGTTGCCTGTAAAGGACTGTGCTGTAAGATATCTTTTAAAATAGATGTAGGGTTTTTAGAACCATTTTTGTAGAAGTTGATGATCTTGATAACTCTACTACTAGTTATGGCCCCTTTGCGTTGGTTAAACCATTCAGCTGACTCTGACTGGGACCTTGTCAACTCTTCAATCATTAGCATTTCATGCTTAGAATATATGATTGACTCAGTAAATCTATCCTTCTCTAACTGATAACTAAGATCTTGTTCAGATTTGAACGACTGGTGTGGGAAATCTAAGATAGATAATGGAGTTGAATTTACAGTTATTTCATTAGAGTATGGAATGTCAAAATCGAAGCACATTGTTGGTAGAGATGTCTGAATGATAGGTGTTGGTAACGGTTCACTCCGGAATTTCCCTATATCAACTATCTTCACAATTGGTGGCATGGTAGAACTGTCGTTCGCATTTCTTACATCATACAACAGCTTCAATACTCTGTTGTAATTTTCTTCAGGTGTCAAATCTTGGGCAACCTGCAATCATCAATTAATATTTTACTTCTAAATTGTCAAAAAAAAATTTTTTTTAAATATGTTCATTAATTAAGCCCCAAACTTTGTAATAATAATATAAAATAGCAATTTAGCTTTGGTGGCTGAGTGATGAAGATATCCTGAAATATTACACAAGCGCTCCATCTCTATGTTGCAAGAAGTTTAAAACCTACATATGGGTAATCACCAGTACTGACTGTTGGTCGGTGTTTTTTCCATTTATATTCTGGCTTTTGCATGTCCTTAAATGACCCTGGCTGTTTGATAATAGGATTTTAAACCAAAGTAAACCAAATGAGAAAATCAATAGCATGTATAGTGTATATTTCTTGATAACGTTGTAAATATGCATGTACATGAAGTATTTATTTACCTGAGGCACATATGATGTTGCTGTTGGCTTGATTCTGTTATTTGTTTTACTCAAGCTAACATTGCTGAAGGTTATTGGTGTCACTGTGGCAGCTTTGGGATCAGTCCACTGACAAAGCATGTCAGTACAAGACTGAGCATTTGTATAATCATGATCAGCTGGGAGGCTGGATTCACCACTGGCAACAATCTCACATAACAAAAATAGCAAGGCACCAATATGTGAGCAGACTTGGGTTCTCCTACAAGATAAATAAAACATATTATGAAGCTAGATCAAGGTATTTCAAGAATGTTTTATGTTAGTGATACAAAAAAAATCTCTCTGGTATGGGCAGTTAGTATTCAGGTGTGCAATTTAGGTAAATGTCTTAACCTTAGTTATACAATCAGGGTTAATATATTCCCTTTTATTTTAAACTGGCCATTTCATGTAAATGTTAAAGCCGTCACTTCCGATTATGCTTATTAATCCTTTTCTTTTCCTATCATATCTATTGTAATTCACTGTCCATCTATTTGATTATTTAAATAATCAATGTACATGTTTCATATATATAATATACCTGCATATTATTTATATATGTAATGTATGATTACTATTATAATGTAATGTACATTGTATCTGATCTGGTATTGTTGTGCCATTTATGGCTCCAAGTAATAAATATTTAGATAGTATCATATACATACTCACACATGATGCTCCATTTTTATTTAATGTGGAAGAAGTTTATGATTTTTTATATTGTGAGCTATTTGGACATTGTACAATAGTACCCTGTAACTTCATTTTACACCTGATTCATGTCATTTTTGTGTATCCAAAATATTCCAAATAATATAAAACATCTTTCTTTCATTCATCTGGACATGAATTACTCCATGACTTATATTAAAGCCTAAAAAAACTTGTAGGATGTTTGAATGATAATTGGAAATTATCAGGTACATTTTCAAAGACAGCAATAACAGCTGTATCAAGGGAAAAAATCCTGAAGCAGAATAAATCTTAACTTTATTTTTAGTATCTCTTTTCTTACTGATGTACTATGACAAATAACAAACAATCAGCTCAATTTTTATAGATTATTGTGGCTGTTCTGTATTCTAAAAATAGCACCGCAAAAAAACCAAAACGTCATCAACGATAGGGGGCGGTACAAAAATCTTACCCAACCGTGCAGACGCAAAATCCGCCATATGGTTCTCCTGTCTGCTTGTCCAGGACAGCATACAACCATTTCACACGCTTGTTGTCGGAACTCTGAGATGGGAGACACTGTGCTTTCACCACACAAAATGTAGGAGACCCGTGATAAAGTTTAACACTGTGGATATGTTTTGCATGCAAATGCTGATATGACCTAGTTAGTTTGTATGTTTTGAGACTGTCCTTCGAGAATTCATTGTTTTCAGTTGATACTAAATACTTTTTCACTTGGCCAATGTCAATGTCTGGCAACAATTTAGCATCTTTGGTCCAGTTTGTGAGCGAATTTACTAGTGAAGGAGTAATTGATTGAAATTCTGAAAGTTCTTCCTTGTCCAGACAGTGGCACTCTACTTTCGGTTTTACTTCGGACAAACAACTACTAAGCTTTGGCCTAGAACCGGTTGTGGATATTCCTAACTGTTCACACACCAAGATATCCAAGGCATCACGTCCTATTTTATGGTAATTAATATTAAAATTCTTACAAACAACTAATACATCGCGATACGATAGACCCTTAACCTGTGAGAATGTTTTTGGTATTATGACCTTGTTCGTTTCTAATGACGCCATATTTGGCGTAAACCGGAACCACACCAGTGCTCCCATAATGCACCAGACCGTGAAATCGACTATAAGCATCAACTTGTGATGTTAAATGTAAAACTCGATAGCACGTATCTGTATGTGGAATGCATTAAATCCCAATAATATCCTAAGTAGAAGTAAACACATAGAGGCTGCCATCTTGCATATTTTCTCAGCCTCATTCTGAGAAATTTGAGGAAACCAGATTTTATAAACATTGGTTGCATTACTTGGAAAAACCGTGAAAGTGAAAGTACTATCACAACTATGAGTTTCTCAGAATGTGTTGCATCACAAGAAAGTGAAAGTGAAACCACTATAGTGCCAGTTAAAGTAGAGCGTCACGGACATGTCATCCAAGGGAGTTAACTGCAACACTTTTTTTAGTTTTTGTTTAACAGGTTTCAGTATATTAAACATACTTAACATGTTGAAACACTAATTTTAACATGCTAAACCTTCATACATGCCTTTATTACTAAATTAATTCCTCATATTTGCCAAAATCACCATATTTTAAAAATACATCAAAGCACTGGTTTTTAACATGTTTAAATACTGCTTTAACATGCTAGTAGTTAAAGAAATTTTCCTATCATGTTTTGTCATTCTTCTGTCAGGTTCTTCAATTTTCTTGAGAGATTTCTCTTGAGTTAAATAAAAAAAACAGAGAATTACAATAGTTAACACTTTATTAAACTTTAAACAGATATTTACATTATTTGACACTTTATTATGTATAAACAAACAGAGAATTACAATAGTTAACACTTTATTTAACTTACATATATTTACAATAGTGAATATAGGCCTTTTATTAAACATGCAATCAGAGATTTACAATATATATTATATAGATATGCATTTATAATAGTTATTACCATAGTTAATACTTTATTAAACATACAGAGATTTACAATAGTTAACACTTTATTAAACGTACAAACAGATACTTAAATAATGAAAATATTATTAAACATGCAATCAGAGATTTACAATAGATAACAAATGATACACTTTAAATTACAATAACTACATGTATTGAAAATCCATACTAATTTCTATCAAAATAAGTAATGGACAAGGTTTCCAACAAAATTATCTACAAGATTGGTACTGGCATACAAATCAGACTGAAGATTCCCATTTCTCTGTGAATTAAGTAATATATACAATGTTGACCACAAACCAGAGAGTTCAAATGTTGTACTCTGTTGGGATTAAAATTCCAAGTTTTACATTGCCGTTTCAAAAAAACATTAAAATCAAAATGGAAGGGAGGTATTCCATAAGGATCATAGTATTCTCCATGTCTTTTCTCATCAATATAAACTGCTATCCAATGTTGACCTTTTTTGGTCAATTGATATCAAAATGTTTAAAATTAAAAGGATTCTTGGCAATGAGTCCACTATATGCATCACTATCAATACATCCAATGATTAATCTCTTAGGCATTTGTCCCAGGAAAAGGTTGTCTTTAACAAAATTATGGATTCCTCTTGGAACTGAAAACACCTTCATATCAATTCTCCTGATTGGATATTTGGCAGGTGATATCTCCATTGCTTTTGCATGGGCTAGTCTCACTGATGAACTAAGTTTTACTTTTCTTACGTAAAGGTAGATATTGTTGATGACCACCTTAACTTCATCTGTTTCTCCCATCAAACAGAATGCATCCTTGCTTCTGGTCAGAGTTATTGTCATGTTCACGTTATTAACCAAATATCTCTCCTGTGCAAATAGGTCAGAATGGAGTCTACCAATCATATCCACTGTCTGACTATTAGCTGTTGCAAGTTTCCTCTTGACATAACCGTGATTATCGTCGCCTGTAGTGTCCATTTGTTTGGCCCTATCCTTATACCACATTGCACTCGTCAACCGAGACTCTTTGGCAGCAGGGCCATAGCTCAGTAGTGTTTCCATGTAAGCCCTGAATGGATATATGTTATTGGGTGACGAGACAAGTTTTTCATTTAGACAAACGCTGACATCACTAAAGAGAGAAAGTAACCAAAGATTAACGGGTGCAACGTTCTGGTCAGTAAGGTTGGTGCCATCAGCTTTGATTATTTTAGCTTTCACGTAGATGGACGTATTTGCTAAATCTAAGCAATCGTCTCCAGCTCCAGAGATTTCAAAGACGTAAGGACCACCATCAGTGACAGATGTGACTGTTCCAATTTGATGCCAGTATCCATCTTCAACACTGGTTTGTGTGGGTGGCGTATCAAATAAATCTAATTCTGACTGGACACATTCACAGGAATCCTGATGAATTAGAGACATCTCTAAAGAATAACTGTCTAATCTGTACACATATTACACACAACATAACATATGCGCACACACTAATATATATATATAACTTTTTTGGTGATTCATGCATCAAATATATCTTTAGCTCTATGCTGATTGGATGCTTTTAATTTCTTCTTTCTCTTTCCAGGTGGGCCAAGGCTTTTCAACGCTTTACGTTTTAATTGTTCTCTTGCCTCAATAGCACGTTTTCTTGCTGCAGTTTTTTCCTTTCAATAAATCACTTGCCAAATTCATACCAGAATGAAATGCCTGTTTACCTACAGATTTTACTCCTTTCTTTAAGAGTGGCGTGAAGGTCTTAACTCCAGATTTCAGTAAAGGCTTGACGGATTTAAATAAACCTCTAAACAGACCTCCAATACCATAACCTCTCTGTATTCTGGTTCCTCTGAAAATATTTCCATCACTGCCACCTCCAGCTTGATCCACATAATACCTATCAAATAGGTTTCTGTCACTTTAGTGATCAGTTTTCATAATGTATGAAACATTTACCTCAATCATTCTTTATTTATAGAGTTTTCAGGCCTGGTTGATCAAGCCTAACGGACGTCTTCTGAAATGTAAAGTTATGACAACTTTACCCCTCTCAAAATGAATCGGTTTACCGGTATCGTCTCTCAACATAATCTCTATTTCTTGAAATTGCCTTCTTTGTAACTTAATGTAGTGAATAGGTTGAAACTCTTTGCTGATAACGTGTCCAGGTGTACCGTCAATTGGAACTATTCTGACAAGAGGAACTCTTGAATCACCCACTATCTGTGGTTCAACTAAAGGACAGTAGACATAAATAGAATAGAAACCTTGATGTACGTCAGCCATGTACCTTCCAGTGTGTTTTCCTTCTGAATAGTGTGTAGATTCAAATCCTAACAATTTTGACAACTTGGGACTAAGTTGCAAACGTAAACCTGTCATCACTGTCAATGTCACCCTCTGATCAATGTTGTCCATAGCAATCCTGAACATGTCTCCGTGTGATACCATTCCTTTGGCACCCCATATGTATTCTAGGATATTGATCACGTTGGAATAATAGCCAGGTTTTAAGTGAAGTTTTACTGTTGCGCCAGGATCAAATTCAGTACTAGCTACGTTAGTAGGACCACCAACAGTCATTTCCAACCACAACTCATTTTCACTCACGTTAAACCAAGAATGTGGATATTGAATTTCAGCCAAACCAACTTCCCATGACCCTTTTAAGTCTTGAGGTTGATGTAGACGTGTGGTGTATGTCGTCAATGTATTGTTGGGAAAATATTCCATTGAACTATTACTAGGTAGGGTTATGTAAAACATTTCTTTTTTTTCAGTGTAGGACCAGGAATCAGATATCCTATGCCACTGCTCAACAGAGAAACCCACACAGACTCTAGGGGATCACCTGTACTCAGATTGTATATGCTACTGATGATGACAGTAAAGATGATGAAAACTTGACAAAAGTAAACAATTTCTTCTCGGGGTAATTTCTGACCAAACCATAACCAATTTGATTTTTCACTGGTATCGTCAGTCATTTTGATGATGACTTGAATGTTTGATGACTTTTATACATTTTTCTGCGACTACTCCGTATGCTTAAATTTCTTCCATTTCTTCAACATATCTGACACTGGTTCTCTGGGTATTGTTGAACGTGCACTAGGTGTTGTAAATGTGTTATACCCACTTTCCTCACTGCCGTCTTTCCAATCCATATGTATTGGAGACAGGAGACTGCCTTGATGTGTAGTATCTCTGGATGGCAACGGTGTGTGAAAATCTTGAGATGTAACCAAAGGGGTCTCTCTAGATAGCCTCATCTCTCGTATCAGTTGTAAAGGGGTTGAGGTAACGGTTTGCATTTTATCTAGATATGCTTTATTACTTATCCAACTCTGTGGGACGTTCACATCCCTGAGAGCTGTCAGAAAGGCGTTCGTGCCTTGTGGATTAACATGTTTAAGAGATCTTTGACGTATAGCGTTTCCAACCAAATCTACTAAATTTGAACCTGGAATCACTGGCTCACCTTTATATCCAAATTCCCCTCTATCGTTCCACTCCACAACCTGTTTTAATCTATCCATCAACATCTCTGTTTTAGAGTGGGCTGTTTTTGGTACACTTTGTACGACAAGTTTACGCGTGAGATCCTCCTTTGGAAAACCGGTGGCAGTCGCTATCTTGGGTTGCACACCATTCTGTTGATATTGTTGATATCTAGACATGTACTTTCTTAAATTTTGATCGTACATGGTCATTTTGTCGTTTAACGGAAAATCTTCACGTTGTAAAGTGTTTGCCATTTCTCCTTCTATGTCATGCAGTGATTTTACCAAAGAGTTAACAGGTGGTTTAGGTCTGGTTTTGGTGGTGTGACCACTTACTTTCAATATCTTTTTCCTCATTTGGTGTATAGACTGGACAGGACTTGCGTTGCTAAGGGTAGTAGGATAGAAGTAATGGCAGGTAAAAATCCTCCTTGTTGAATTAAACGTTTTTGAGTTTGGTATGAAGATTTCAATAACTGACGGCATTTGTTTTTGTGACGAGATAGCCTTCTCTTTTGTTTAGGTGTTAAGGTCAAGACACCTTGTAGAATGTTTTGCATGCACTCACATATACAGTAAATGAAACTTTTATTGGTTTTTTCTAGGATTAATTTTCGTAGGGAAGGCTTAGCTCTGCAGAAATACCCCAAGTCTTTGCAATATTTCTCCAGATATGACATCATAGACAAATTTTCATGTGATATAAACTTTTTTTTTCAATACACGCATCCCTTATAAAGGTTTTTATGGGACATACACAACCTGATATTCTCCAGGAAATATACGTGCGCGTTACCTAAGATCTGTAGGCGTGTCTTGTTTCAGGTCAACTAACAAATAACCGTAAGGATTGAGAGTTACGTCATTGTAGGCTTCTACCATTAACGTCCTACCTGGAAACATCTGCTGTGACCTACATCTGATCTGTGAGGAATCCCTAGGATTTTTCATAAGGACAATGTAATGTGAATTCAAATTGATATCTCTATGATTTTTATTCTGAAAAAAATAAATTCTGAACAAGATACATCACACTGATGTTGCCATGATGACTTTTCTTGGGAAATAATGACGTAATGTCAGCATTCATTTCAGACATCAAATCGTCAATAACAACCAAATTGTTTAAAGATGTATCTAAATCCTTTAGGTAAGGTAAACCTTCCTGAAACTCTACGTTGTCTATGAAACCATACATAGTTTGATATTCCCCATAACACCAGATGATTCTATCTGGTATTGGAGTCATCATCTGTTGGATGTTCTGGATAAACATCCTAACAAACGTTGTTTTTCCACTTCCTGTAGGACCTGCTATCTGACACGTAAATGGATGTTTCCAGGGTAAGAAATGTTCCTTGGGTACAGGGGGTAGCATGTGTTCAGGTATATTGCTTATTTCGAAAGAGTATTTTTCTTTAACGTTTGGATTTTTGTCTAAAGGTGATGAGTCAGATGCATTAACCGGCATGCCTTTCTGATGTTTTGTTTTCTTGTGTAGAGTCATAGTATATTTCCTCGTAAAAGACTTAAAGCACAATGGACACACGTATGCCATGACTTCATTTTTTTTTCTTCTTCAGTGCTTTTATAGGTTTTTTCGGTCCTTCAATGTCATCATGATTAATCCAAGAATCAAATTTCTCTGGCCATCCTAACCATCTAACCAATGCCAATTTCTTTCCATTCTTATTCTTAACTTTAAACACTTCTTCTATCTTCCACTTTGTTTGTTTTGATTTATAAACTTTCTGCAGTTCTTGAGAGTAGAAAGCTCCTATTATTTGTTCACCAGTTATATCTTTGACTTTGTAAACAGGAACACTGTCACGATAATATCTATGAGAGACATTGAATATCTCCTCTGTCCACTTCTGCTGCCACCCACGGCGGAATTCACGTACTTTATAACTCAGTCTTACCTGATCCCCAATTTTGAATTTGTGTGTCCTCTTCTTCCTCGGATCTTTATAATCTCTTTTAAAGTATATGAAGTTTTGTGTGTCCTCATTTACATACTTTGGTGCCAATCCATACAGACCGGAGTGCTTTCTTCTGTTGTAACTTCTAACAAGATCAGGTAAGACGTCAATAAAGGTAAATGTTTGACTGGAATGCATGTATCTATACAAAACATTCTTGAACTTCCCTATAAACGATTCTGCAAATGCAGCTTTATGGGCACTGTGAGTTGCAATGTGTTTTACACCTATCGATTTGCAATGTCGTTGGAATTCACGGTTGAGGAATTCTTTCCCGTGATCTGATCTGAGGATGGTCGGTTGTCGTTCGGCAAATATCTTTTTGAAAGCATCCAACACTGTATCTGCCTTCTTGTTCTTTAAAGGTAGTACCCAAGCATAGCGTGAAAAATGATCAATAACAACTAGTAAGAATGTGATGTCATCGTTATAGTCTTTGATGTTTGAGACATCTGCCAGATCAGCATCTCACATGTAATCCACACTCACCAAAGGAGTTTTGACATTTGGTGTCTTGTGTCGGACCTGTCTTCTAACACTGTAAGGATCTTGATTCTGCAACCAATAAGTGATCTGTGACAGACTTATCTTAAACTTGCCATCCCTTTTTATGCCCTCGTATAACGTCTTGGGACCAGTGAAACCAAGTCCATGTTTTGCATCATACCATATCTTACTCAGAAAATCTTTTTGGGTTTTGGTCAATATTTCTTTTATTATATCAAATATAAACATCAAAGTTTCCATTTTACTACAACTTAATCCTATTTATTGCTTTTTCTGTGCAACTAATATATGTAATTGCTTTAAAAGATCAATTCTTTTGATAATTCCATTGTGATTGTTGTAATGTTTTACAAAGTTTTGAATATTTTTTTGAAAAATTTTCATTTGGTTTTTTTTTTACATTTTTTATCTGTTTTTTTTTTAAATTTGAATTCTGCAGGTTTTACTATTTATCATTACTATTTTTCCGTTCAGTTTTCTGCATATTTGACAGGCTTTTTGCAGAATTTTGAATATATTTTTTTGCAAAATTCTCAACTGAATTTTGCATTTTCTTATCTGATTTTTTCCCAACAAGAATTCTGCAGTATTTACTATATACAATGTATTATTACTATTTTTCCGTTCAATTTCTGCATGTTTGACACTTTATGTTTTGCAAAGTTAGCAAATTAACATGTTAGCAGTGTTTTAGTATGTTAAATTTAGCGTTTTAGCATGTTAAATCCAGAGTTTTTAATGTTAAATCCAGTGTTTTAGCATGTTAGCATGTTAAAACCAATATTTTAGCATGTTAAATCAAGCGTTTTAGCATGTTAAATCCAGCGTGTTAGCATGTTAAATCCAGTGCTTTAGCATGTTAAATCCAGTGTTTTAGCATGTAAGCATGTTAAAATCAATATTTTAGCATGTTAAATCCAGCGTTTTAGCATGTTAAATACAGCGTGTTAGCATGTTAAATCCAGTGTTTTAGCATGTTAAATCCAGTGTTTTAGCATGTTAAAATCAGTGTTTTAGCATGTTAAATCCTGTGTTTTAGCATGTTAAATCCAGTGTTTTAGCATGTTAAATCCAGTGTTTTAGCATGTTATATCCAGCGTTTTAGCATGTTAAATCCAGTGTTTTAGCATGTTAAATACAGTGTTTTAGCATGTTAGCATGTTAAAATCAATATTTTAGCATGTTAAATCAAGCGTTTTAGCATGTTAAATCCAGCGTGTTAGCATGTTAAATCCAGTGTTTTAGCATGTTAAATCCAGTGTTTTAGCATGTTAAATCCAGTGTTTTAGCATGTTAAATCCAGTGTTTTAGCATGTTAAATCCAGTGTTTTAGCATGTTAAATCCAGTGTTTTAGCATGTTAAATCCAGTGTTTTAGCATGTTAAATCCAGTGTTTTAGCATGTTAAATCCAGTGTTTTAGCATGTTAAATCCAGTGTTTTAGCATGTTAAATCCAGTGTTTTAGCATGTTAAATCCAGTGTTTTAGCATGTTAAATCCAGTGTTTTAGCATGTTAAATCCAGTGTTTTAGCATGTTAAATCCAGTGTTTTAGCATGTTAAATCCAGTGTTTTAGCATGTTAAATCCAGTGTTTTAGCATGTTAAATCCAGTGTTTTAGCATGTTAAATCCAGTGTTTTAGCATGTTAAATCCAGTGTTTTAGCATGTTAAATCCAGTGTTTTAGCATGTTAAATCCAGTGTTTTAGCATGTTAAATCCAGTGTTTTAGCATGTTAAATCCAGTGTTTTAGCATGTTAAATCCAGTGTTTTAGCATGTTAAATCCAGTGTTTTAGCATGTTAAATCCAGTGTTTTAGCATGTTAAATCCAGTGTTTTAGCATGTTAAATCCAGTGTTTTAGCATGTTAAATCCAGTGTTTTAGCATGTTAAATCCAGTGTTTTAGCATGTTAAATCCAGTGTTTTAGCATGTTAAATCCAGTGTTTTAGCATGTTAAATCCAGTGTTTTAGCATGTTAAATCCAGTGTTTTAGCATGTTAAATCCAGTGTTTTAGCATGTTAAATCCAGTGTTTTAGCATGTTAAATCAAGCGTTTTAGCATGTTAAATCCAGCGTGTTAGCATGTTAAATCCAGTGTTTTAGCATGTTAAATCCAGTGTTTTAGCATGTTAAATCCAGCGTTTTAGCATGTTAAATCCAGTGTTTTAGCATGTTAAATCCAGTGTTTTAGCATGTTAAATCCAGTGTTTTAGCATGTTAACATTAGTGTATTAGCATGTTAGCATGTTAAAATCAATATTTTAGCATGTTAAATCAAGTGTTTTAGCATGTTAAATCCAGTGTTTTAGCATGTTAAATCCAGTATTTTAGCATGTAAGCATGTTAAAATCAGTGTTTTAGCATGTTAACATTAGTGTATTAGCATGTTAAAATTAGTGTATTAGCATATTAAATAGCATGTTAGCATGTTAAATCCAGTGTTTTAGCATGTTAAATCCAGTGTTTTAGCATGTTAAATCCAGTGTTTTAGCATGTAAGCATGTTAAAATCAGTGTTTTAGCATGTTAAAATTAGTGTATTAGCATGTTAAAATTAGTGTATTAGCATATGAAATAGCATGTTAGCATGTTAAATCCAGTGTTTTAGCATGTCAAATCCAGTGTTTTAGCATGTTAAATCCAGTGTTTTAGCATGTTAAATCCAGTGTTTTAGCATGTTAAATCCAGTGTTTTAGCATGTTAAATCCAGTGTTTAAGCATGTTAAATCCAGCGTTTTAGCATGTTAAAACCAGCGTTTTAGCATGTTAAATCCAGTGTTTTAGCATGTTAAATCCAGTGTTTTAGCATGTTAAAATTAGTGTATTAGCATGTTAAAATTAGTGTATTAGCATATTAAATAGCATGTTAGCATGTTAAATCCAGTGTTTTAGCATGTCAAATCCAGTGTTTTAGCATGTTAAATCCAGTGTTTTAGCATGTTAAATCCAGTGTTTTAGCACGTAAGCATGTTAAAATCAGTGTTTTAGCATGTTAAAATTAGTGTATTAGCATGTTAAAATTAGTGTATTAGCATATTAAATAGCATGTTAGCATGTTAAATGCATAATGAGCCATTTACACTCACTACTTACATGCCAATTGTTATATTTTTTAAAAATTATACACTTCCGGTGTTCTTTTCTCACTCGATGACGTCATATAATAAACGTCACATCTACAATACTAGCACGTGAGCGTTACAACAGATCTAGATTCCGGAGGGGGTGGATGTGGTGAGTTATTCTCTTAAACATTTTCTTTTCAGAATTTTCTGATGCAGTTCTTTTTGAGGATTTTTTAATATAGAGTTTTTATCAAAATGAATGATAATGACAGTGAAAAATCCAAATGGGTATGGTTTGGTCAGAAATTACCCCGAGGAGAAATTGTTTACTTTTGTCAAGTTTTCGCTATCTTTATGGTCATCTGTAGTAGTATATACAATCTAACCGCGGACAATCGTCTAGACTCTGTATGGATTTCTCTGTTGAGCAGTAGCATAGGATATCTGATTCCGGGTCCTACTATGAAAAGAAGAAATGTTTCGTATAATACACTTCATGAAAAAAAAAATGAAAAAATGAAGAGTGGTGGAAAAAATCCAAAGAAGATTATTAAAGGTATGTATTTTTGATAGTGAGAGAGAGAGTATGGAGATATAGCGTATAGCGTTTTTCCCAGAATGCAACATTTCAAGATGGCGATCGCCATCTTGAATGTTGCATTCTGGGAAATACGCTATACGCTATATCGCCATACATTCTCTCACTAAGTATGAGATATTAATAAATTAAATTAATGTAATATTTTGATTAATTGAGATATCTTTTGTTTACAGTAACCTGCAAAACTTAGTAAATTTGCATAATTTGATAATACATGTATTTTATATATCAATGCGCATCACTTTTATCACACTTTAAAAAATCGAAGCATTTCTACAGAAGACAGACTTCTGCAGACTGCAAATTGTTTTAAGAGAATGCGAATGTTATACTATAACTGAAGAACAATGAGAATTTGTTCAAAGTTTTGCTGATTTTGAAATTTTGTTAACTAATAGTTATACAGTAAACCTCCGGATAGTTTGAACACGGAATTTTCCCAGAAATACAGTAATTTTATAGCTAGTGATGACTTTTTAGCTCGCCTATTCGAAGAATAGGGGGAGCTAATGTTGTCACCCCGGCGTTGGCGTCCCATTTCACGTTAAAGTTTTTGAGCAAGTTTCTGTTTCGTCAATTGTTTAAGCTTAAGTCATCATAAATGTTTATGATTTTATTTTCCTAATGTGTATGGATGCTGAATGTGATAATACAACCAATTTAGGGCCCTTTAGGAGTTTTTTGAGTCTGTTAATTTGTCATATTTCCATGTTAAAGTTTTTGAGCAAGTTTCTATTTTGTCAAATGTTTAAGCATAAGTAGGGCTGAAACTATTAGTAATTTTTGTATTCGATTATTCGGTCACATGTAATCGATTACTTATCGATTAATCGTTTGAATTGAAGGCAACTATATTGTTTCACTACTGACTACTGAAAACGTCCGCCATGTTTTGTTATCAACTAATAATAACACCTACCGTATAATATGACAGAGGACATGCCTTATATAATATAAGCCTACCAACAAATAAGGATAGATTTATTGACAAAACAAACGTATTTTATCCCAAATAAGCTCTGAATTCCGTTCCTGTATTGTCTTCCGTAACATCGTTTAAAAATCAAAGTCTGCTAACCCGCTGTTTTGACGTGACCTTCACACGTACGACTAATCAACCAAATCTGGATCACCAGAACAACATGACCAAATTTTCGTCAATGAACTTTTTATTTCCGTGTCAAAAAAACAAAATAAATCAACAACTTTATAGTTTCAATTAGAATATGAACAAAAACATTCTTTTTATATGATAACACATGCAATATGTAAATCTAAATGTTTCAAGATTACTGCTCCTTTCCGCTCCGAGTGTCCCGGCGGCGATTAGGCCTCCGTGAAGTAACAACATGGAGTCGATCGCTAGTGAAAATTGCGAACAGCGTGTTGCAAGCTTTCTCATGACTGTTATAATTCGTAGCTAAAAACCGTTTCTAGTAGCTTACAATAAAACGTGACATCAATAGGAGGTTCCATCTTGTATTCAGTTATTACAATGCGCATGCTCAGACATACAAGCGTGTAGTGATACAGATTAACAGACTTACTAAAGTCCGAGTTTATACAATAACACTGTGTACCGTATTTACTACATTCCTCCCCTCTATTTAAAAAGTCAGTCTTTTAAATGTCTATAATTTCACCATTAATTATTATAGGGAAATTTAGAGTATTTTTCTTTAAGATACACAGTAAATTATAGACTTTAAATTTTACTCATTTCCTTTTAAATCATAAAAATGTCAATGTCAGTTTCTCAATTATACGCATGTAGATGGATTTTTAAAACAGCTTCATTTTTAACTTTATGAAATGAAACAAAACACTTTAACAGTATAACATTGTCATTTTGTCAATCAGAAAAATTAACAAAACTTAAACATTATAGAACCCAGGGTTCTTAAGAGTCTGCACGGGGATTATTATGTCCAGAGCACAGTGCAGCTCTGACCTATACCTAGCTACAAATCTAAACGCGATGGAGCTTTCCTTCGTCGAGCTGGGTTTCGTCTCGGAGAATGGTGCTGACACATTAGTCTTCGCCCGAGACACAGCCACAAGGATTTTCCAATGGTGGAGGAGGCGTCGCGACATCAGATGGAGTTGGATAAGGGACTGTTTCTCGAGGCCTTCGGTGTGATTGGTATTGGTAATTTGGGGTGTTAAGTCAACAACGAGTTCTGGATGGGTAATTCCCTTTGATGATTTGATCGGTATGTCTCCGCCACACCGCTCCATTTACCAACATTTACTCGGTACGAAAAGTGGACCTGTTTCCGTTCGATAGTTCCTGGATCCACTTTTCTCCGCTTTGTCGATAATCACGTACATTACTGTTTCTCCTTCGCTGAATTGTCGAGACGACATGATTTTCGTTATCATCTTCTCCTGTTTTACGAACTGTACGACTCGTGCTCGTCGGATAAGACTCAGGCGTGTTTGTAACAATCTCCCATGAACAAATGCGCCGGGGTTTCGTCGTGTCGCATGTGGTGTCGACTGTAGGCTAGTAGAAAATACATAGTCTTTTATTAACGTTCCTCCGTCCTTCCGCGATGCTTTCATGCCTGTTTGAACGTTTGAACTAGTCGTTTCGCTAAAACCGTTGGTACGTGGGTGGTATGGGGCGACGTAGTGTACGTATACGTGTATTCATGAAGTGTTTGAAATTCGTCAGATACAAATTGTGGGCCGTTGTCCGAAACTATACATTCGGTAAGCCGTATCTGGAGAACACTTCACGCATAACTTCGATCGTTTTCGACGCCGTCGTCGTTGACATTGTATTATTTCCGGCCATTTAGAATGAAGCGTCCACCATGAGAGGAACATGGACCCTTCGAAAGTCCGGCGAAGTCGACAGGACTCGCTGCCATGGTAGTTGTGGCCATTCCCTGGGTGCACAGGGTGCGGCGTTCGGGCTACTTTTGTGCATCACACACCCCATGACACTTTTAGCTTGTGTTTCTAAGTCACTGTCTATCCTGGCCACCAGACGTAGCTCCCTGCTAGCGCCTTCATCTTGCTCGCACCAAAGATGACCTTCATTGTATTTGATCCATGACCGTGAGACG
>SAYR01062279.1:944062-961464 GCA_004382745.1 Argopecten irradians irradians | reverse complement strand
TTTGCCTTAAAAAAATTGTTCCAGACGTTCCTGATAACACTTCCACGACTCGACGGAATCGTCAAAGTTGTCGATTTTCCCCATGCGTCCAGCCATCCTCGTCGCCAGAATGTTATATCGTAGCTAAAACCCGTTTCTAGTAGCTTACAATACAACGTGACATCATCATGGAGGTTTCCATCTTGTATTCAGTTTATTACAATGCGCATGCTCAGACATACAAGCGTGTAGTGATACAGATTAACAGACTTACTAAAGTCCGAGTTATACAAATAACACTGTGTACCGTATTTACTACAATGACATCCACTTTTTCATTGATTAATGACTTTAACTTCCACAGAGACGTAATTTAACAAGTATTTCTCACATCATATATGCTTTGTTGAGTTCAAAACATGTAAAAAAAGAGATGAAACTCCAGTCGGAATGGCTTACTCAGAAATCCATGATCTGTCAACGTGTTTAGTCAGCTTACAATGCACTGGCTATGCATGTTACGATTAACGATTAATAAAATCTTTAATCGATTATCAGCAATTAGCTTCATTAATCTAATCGCCTCCGATTATTCGACTAATCGTTTCAGCCCTAAGCATAAGTCATCATAAATGTTTATGATTTTATTTTCCTAATGTGTATGGATGCTGAACGTGATAATAAAACCAATTTTGGGCCCTTTAGGGGGTTTTTGAGTTAATTTGTCATATTTCCATGTTTAAGTTTTTGAGCAAGTTTCTATTTTGATATTTTTAAATAGTAAATACTTGAACATCAACTTCTTCTGAATAGGCGAGCTTTGCTGTTCTCCAACAGCTCTTGTTATAATATGTACTACTTCGGATAGTTCGCACCTGTCCAATGATGAACGTAAAAGTAAGACTTTTGTCGGCAAATCGGCACAATGGGGCCCTTAAAATGACGATATACTGCAGTGTATATCAGTAAAATTGTCAAAAAGGTGGTTTCTAATGAAAAGAGGCTATACATATATCATAAAATGTATAAAATATCAAAGAAACACAATTTAACAAAGCATGACATTTTATTGACTCGTGCCCTATCCGGGCCTCGAACTCACGATCTACGGCACCCAATCGTCTAGCCAAACATACCTGCGCCTTCTACCACTGCGCCACATCCAAAAATGTATATACAATTACCATAAACTAATTTTCTAGGTAGCATTTATGTGTATATGTAGATAAAGTTTAATGTAGTTGTATGTATGTATATATTTTATGTTTTTCAAAATGATAGAAAGAACTTTTGAAGTTAGTAGCAAATATTAATTCTATGTATGATGTGTTCAATTAACATACAGATATCAAGAACATAACTGAGATTACAAAAAGAGTAACATATTAATAGATGTTCCCATGAAATACAATTTTCATGCATGTAAATGTTATGTATAAATGGTACCCTTATGGAATAAGTACAGTAGCACAGGTGAAATTCACAGGTAAAACACAGGTAAATCCGGGTTTACTTCTCTGAAATAGTCTATAATACTTGTCATAACATTCTGCTAATTATCAGATTAGAAAAAGTTGGCAAATGGAGATACAGCCATTGATATAAAGTAGTCGTTT
This sequence comes from Argopecten irradians irradians, assembly GCA_004382745.1. Taxonomy (NCBI): domain Eukaryota; kingdom Metazoa; phylum Mollusca; class Bivalvia; order Pectinida; family Pectinidae; genus Argopecten; species Argopecten irradians. The sequence continues at coordinate 959,869 of SAYR01062279.1, read as the reverse complement.
AGAATAATTTGCCTTTGTGTAGTCGTCAATTTTAATAATTCCAGTCGCACTCCACAGAGGAGGAATAGAGTTAGATACATCAGAATTTTCAATTAGTCTGCGGACAAGTTTCCAAAAATTTCTGAAGTTATTTAAATTTAACGGAGTGCGATTAGATTTATATTTATGAAGCAGTCTATCACACTGGTAAATGTTTTAGCCTGGGCTTTCGCATCAAACTCGGGCTGTTCACAAAAATGGCGGCGAAAGCAATGTTAGTCAAAGTAATGTCCTACGTCAAGGAATACATACATTTTCTGAAGCCGGGAATGCTTTTACGGAGTGGTGTCAATGCATATATTCGTGTCCATAGATCTTGTATGTGTTCAAACAAACAAAAATATACCCATAAAACAATAACACGAACCGGCTATGGTTTTTTGCTTCCTTAAGCTTGAGACTCTACCAGGCATGAACATATTTCGTGTCGGGTTTACAAAAACAATACGTATTTACGTCAGTAAACACATAGAATACATGTGCGTATACCACGTGCTAAATTTTTCGCGTGCTACATGTATAATAAGGCGTCAAACACAGGGACTCTCGCTTTTTCCCAAATCACGGGCCCAATAGGGGATCTGCGTCGATTGTAACCAAATTTGGCCCAGAAACGTTCTTTGGGGAAGGATAACAAAATTTGTATAAATTTTGGCTTTGACCTCCTGGAGCAGAAAGAGTGGGACGCAATAGGGGAATTAGAGGTAAATATTCAAATCTGCATTCAGAACATTACTTGGCATCACAAACCATGCAGGTGAGCGATACAGGCCCTCTTGTTACGGAGTACGAAACGGCCTCACTTTTATATAGGCAGATATAAGACAAAGCTTATGACGGAACACATTGAGATTAATTAAAAGTAAATTTAAATGAATGAACGTGTTTGTTGTCCATCTTATTAAAGATGGTTGGTTAGGTTAATAATTTATACCTACATATACAAGTAAGTGATGTTGCAAATGATGATTTTTTACGTTCACGATCTCTCACGATATACTTGTACATTTTATGTATATAATCTTATCATTTCGTCTATCCGTTGCGTAATAGGATTTCTACACAATATACACTATAATTACCATACACATGTATAATTACGTATACACTGACCACGGCTAATTAATCTTGTGGTGACACCTGTCTATGGTTCAGATTCTCTATTTGATTTAGGTTTTAGTAAACGACAATTTACGCTTTCACACACACTCACACGACGTCGATAAAAACATACATTCTTGATATAAATTGAAATGTATTGTAGAGAAAGTGAGTACAAAACTTGGTCTTAATCTTATGATTACAGTAATGCTCTTTTCTAGGGCTAATGAAATATAGTTACAAAGATTATTTTATTCTTTTATATTTTGTGCATAAAGTAATTGAACTAACTTAAACATGTTGGGATAACGGACAAAATATGGTTTTCTTATATGAAATCTTCATACACTTTGCATTTTTAAGGAAAGAAAATTCACCCTCAATATCGTTTTTTTATCCTTTCTATATATATTCACACCTTGATAACCGAGAAATTCGAAAGTATTTCCAGCAAAAGCCATCTGTATTAATTTTTTTTTTTTACCGATCAGGCTATGGGAACATAAAATTAAAGCTTTCGAAAGAAATATGATTGTGTTCGAACATTTTTTTTGTCTATGTCCCACAGTCCGTTCTTAGGCTCCGTGATAAACACGTATATTATGTAGAATGCTATTATCTAATATTTCATTGACTATATTAAAAGACTAAATGTACATGTCGCTAGAACCGTGACCAATTTCACGGCTATTTGCGTCCAATCTGATCATTCGTTGATCTAATAATAAAATATCAGAAGCAAAAGTATCCATAATTTAACATCTATTCTGCCAAAAGAAACGTTTTAAAGAGGTGTATAATTAACAATGTAGCGTTGTCAGAATTTAATAAATAGTTTCCAATTTAAAAAAAAATTACGTTGTACAAAAGAAAGAACAAAACACAGCAAGGTGAACTACATGTATGAAAGAAATTAAACAATTTCACTGTAACAAGCATTGTAGAATATCTAGGCATATCTTCTACATGAAATGATAAGTTACAAATTAGTGACGTGTTTCGTATTTTTCTATCATTATAATGTACAAGATAATATATAGATTCTTCAAAAATAAAAGAAACAAAATCAACGCTGAATATACAGTTGAAATACACATATGTTCCCTTTTTAAGCATTTTTGTAACGGGGCCGTTTCGACTGGGGCCGTTCTGACTGGGGCCGTTATTGCAGTGGGGCCGTTCTGACTGGGGCCGTTGATTCGTACATGTAGCTGCGCTCTTCATATTAGGTTACATATGCCATATGCACGCATGTAGCTGTGCTTTTTCGGGGCTTTGCCTTAAATTGATATCTTATGTTTCCGATTGAATTGATACAACATGCAGAGCTACGTGTACTGCGTAACGATAAAAACTTGAGCAAGTCTAGAAAGTACCGGGTTTTGCAATCTCGTCCCTGATTCGATTGAGCCAATGGAAATTATTGTAACATTTTCGCGCACCTTGCAATACCAAACGTATCTCCTTTTACAAAAGAATTCCACATGTTTACAAGATTGTCTGCTGTCATCATGAGCAAACAGAGAGTCTTCGTACGGCACATTGTAAGAATATATATTTACAAGTATTAGCTTCCCAAAAAGCTAAGAAGGCTACCATACAGCTTTAGTTATTAGGAAGCAATGATAGGAAAGCTTGACAAATTGTTCTGTTCACAGGGAGTTGGCACGAATATATATATGTAACAGGAGAGGAGAAAATGTAGCAGCCAGACCGGGATTCGAACCCGGGAACCTCAGAACACTAGCCGAGTGCTCTACCGACTGAGCTACCTGGTCACCGATGATCGACCCAGTCCAATCCCACTACACTCCTCCCTCCTTTCTCGAAGTCTTCGCCCTCGAAAACATACGAGACCCTTCCAAATACCACCACAGTGTGTTATTTACAGTTGGTAGTAGACTAAAGGTTACACATTGTGCACACGGTGTGAACTACGAGTGGACACGGAGTGCACGAGGTTTAGACTACAGGTAGACACGGAGTGCACGAGGTTTAGACTACAGGTAGACACGGAGTGCACAAGATTTAGACTACAGGTAGACACGGAGTGCACTACGTGTGAACACGGTGTCCACTACAGGTGGACATCGTGTCCAGGTAAAATGTTTACTACATCCAGACCACAGAGTTTATATCTTCAATAAAACAAAAAGATATTGAGAATAATTCTTATAATTTAATTTGAGGAATATCTCCATGAGTACTCCCATAACATGACTTGACTGGTCAGCATGTTTTTTATTGACCTTATTTTGCTGAATATTAGACATGACCGCAGGTACAATGGAACGAAAATATTTTAACTAATAGTATACATATTATATATATATATATATATATATATGTATACTGTTGGTTAAATTTTTTCGTGCCAGGTCCCTGTGGAACATGGCGTAATGTTTTCAAAGGTGTCTCATTGTGTTATACATGTACCTCCAACATTGTAGAAGTATAATGATTGTGTCTTTATCCTTGTTAATACCACATTAAACACCAGATTATTACCTCAATTGTATGAGGTACCAATTATGACTTTTCTTAAAAGCACCTGTGGTTATTGGTCAACCCCGTAACAATCCTCTCGTTTACATTACATTCATTCCCCGCGCACTTCAACTTATTCTGAATCGCAATAGATGTTTGAAAAACGGAAGTGAATATCGCAACAGAAAGTAGACGTACGCGTTCTTGGGAGTCGTAGTAGCTACATGACCAGCAAATTGTGTTTTCCTCGCATAAGCAAAGTCTCTTTTACTAGACATATACAACTTATTGTGTTCTTTCATTTAAACATGTTTAATGTATTGGGAAGCTTTTACATAATGTACAGTTACAGTTACTGAACTCATTTGACTTAATGAAACCGTGACAACTGATCTAACCAACATAAGTTTTCCAACGTTAAGCTTAGCCCATGACTGTCAGTTAATGCAACGCATGAAATTAACCATTCACGATCTTTTTTTTGAAACATGTAATATTGCTGAGAATAGATACAATTCCTTGCATATCTACGATTTTCTAATAGATGTAGGGTCTCTAATAATACAACTTACAACTTACATTTGTACATATGCTACATGAAGGGAGATAATTATTAGCTTACCTGTCAAACCCCCTCCTATTTAAAACATTATTACCTTCACACTGCTCTTGAATCGTCCTATAAATTAATCACACCTAATACTATTTGTTGATTAATACATTTAATGTATATCTATTTATGTATATTAAAGTTATCGCTTTTTTAAAACTGGTAGCGTGGATCAACTAAAAACTAATGTCTTAAAATTAATGTCTTGAAACAGGAAACAAATATCATATTTAGTGACTTAAACTTAAATATTGCTCCTCAGACTGCTTTAAGTTATCCTTTACTGTTTTCACTAAGAAAAGTGTTGATTAACCTGGGTACCATGACAATCATTGTGTACATTGATACATGTATTTAATACACATCATGTGAATCTAAATCAAAGCTGCCTTACAAATTCAAATAAGCAAATCAAGTTTACTTTCATTGTATCACTATAGGTAAAATTATATACACCCCACAGACCCAATACCCCAAAGTGACAAATCAGAGTTATATTTCCATAGCATTATGTTGTATATCAATAACAAAGCAATGTAGTGGTACAAGGGGGGAGGGGGAGCTGGTTTGCCAAACAAATAGTACAATTGGAGCACAACCCCTCAATCCAAAAAGGACACAACCAAATGTAAATTACCGCTTAAGTCACCAAACAATATGATACTCATTGTTGTTGACATCATAAATCAGTTACCTTCTCTAAGTCCTGCGACAAAAGCTGGAGAAGCCTGATCAACATGTTGGATTTTCACTGGTTTCTCCCCGTAGACCTCGAACCCACAGCCTCCAGTCCGACTGCACACTAGCTCCACCTGTTGACGGCGAGCTACAACACCGAGTGTCGGCGGCTGTGATCTGCTGTTCTTGGCCAAAGATTTTAAATCTTCTGATGATAGATTGGTGACATCTTGTTCATCAAGTTCCAGAATCTGATCGCCAGCCATCAAGCCCGCCCCGTAGGCTACCTTCCGTTTCTCCACATTAACCACATAACAAGGTCCATCACCCACTATATCAAATCCATAATGTTTGGGCCACTTTGGTACTGTTCTCAATGGCATGTTGAGAATTCTCATTCTTCCATCAACAGGAACTTTGTAGGATCCAGATTATTCAGGGCACTGGAAACAAAGTAGTTTATATAAAATTATTGACATCATGCATCATTTTACCTAACACAATGCATCATATATATATGTGTAGTTGATATGTTGATAGTTTGATTTTCCCATCAGAATTGTTTTTACTTGATGTTTGACATTTTACTATAAAATGTACTTTCATCCAAAGATGCATCTACCTTATCACATTTTCTGTTACAAGTATATTAATAAAGTGATTTGCCATGTAAGGATATTGACTTAGTTAGTGATATATCTAAATCTTTTTTCATTGCTCTCAAGAACATTTATAATAACCAATATCAAATACAAAAAATTGTAGTAACTTTCATTTTCATTCAAAGATTATCCAATTAGTTTTGGAATCATAGTTGTCAGAACAATACTAAAATCTTCCTCATTTATAACAAAAAGCATTGAAAAAAATGAATAGATAAAAGAATTGGTGTTGTTAGAAGTAATCATTACTATAAGAAATACCCTTCATGAATTCCAGGATAAAATACCTAGTCTTTAGATATTATATACTTAAAATCAAATACTTACAACCATCATTTAATAGATTGTAGTCTCTATCCTTGTTAATACCAGACTAAATACATAGATATAACTCCATACACTGTCAAATGAGAGAAGACAAACTTCGCAGTATGATAAGATGGTGGTCTGCAGGCCAGTTTTCAGCCAAGACTTTCCGTAACTTTATCAATTATTCAGATACCTCAGCCAATAATCAATGGCTGCTATACCTGTGATATCTTCAGTAGAGAGCCACCTGTCCTGTAGTGTGGGTCTATTACCGGCCCAGAGATCAATAGACAGCCCAAACTGTTATGCTTATTAACAGGTGAGAAGTCAGGTTACTGTGGTCTAAATCAAAATCTGCACAATTACACCTGTTTGGTACTCAAAGGGAGTTCTCCGTTGATCCACAAGGGGAGTCATTTGACTTCATTTAAGAAATTGGTAAATTGAATAGTAAACTTTATTAAATCAGTAGAAATGTCTAATCTCAAAGACCCCCACAAGTTATTTAGTTAAGTGCCACTGTAGAAGACCAGGTAAAATTCACATTCCTGTTGTATTTCCTAAGAAGGAATCGAACCAGTGCATGGGTATAAACAAACAGCTCTAACTTGACTGAACTAAGGAAGCATGTTCCATCAGCTGAATGATAGATACTGTGTTAAACACTACATTTGTCATGCCCATGCCATGCTGACCCGCTCCATTTATACATACATAGTGTAGCCTGTAGAGAACACGGGGAAAACACACATACGATTCCTACTGAGTGCCCCAACCACGAATCGAACCAGGGTCTGTCGTGTGAAAAAATATGACGCTACCACTACCGACTGAGCCAAAGAAGCGTGCTCCGTCAGATGAGTGACAATACATCAGAGGAATTGTATAAGGATACACAGATAGTGGTTGACTGTGTTGCTTTTCAGTCGGGCGTTGCTCTCTCTATCATCTTTAAAGGAATATAATATTGTTGGTTAGAAATTTGTGCCAGACCCTGTTTGAAGACCGAATGTCCTTCTGTTTTATGTTTATATCTTCATAAAACAAAAAGATATTGAGAATAATTCTTATAATTTAATTTGAGGAATATCTCCATGAGTACTCCCATAACATGACTTGACTGGTCAGCTGTTTTTTATTGGACCTTATTTTGCTGAATATTAGACATGACCGCAGGTACATGGAACGAAAATATTTAACTAATAGTATACATATTATATATATATATATATATATATATGTATACTGTTGGTTAAATTTTTTCGTGCCAGGTCCCTGTGGACATGGCGTAATGTTTCAAAGGTGTCTCATTGTGTTATACATGTACCTCCAACATTGTAGGAGTATAATAGATTGTTGTCTTTATCCTTGTTAATACCACATTAATACCACCAGATTATTACCTCATTGTATGAGGTACCAATTATGACTTTTCTTAAAGCACCTGTGGTTATTGGTCAACCCGTAACAATCCTCTCGTTTACATTACATTCATTTCCCCGCGCAACTTCAACTTATTCTGAATCGCATAGATGTTTGAAACCGGAAGTGAATATCGCAAACAGAAAGTAGACGTACGCGTTCTTGTGGAGTCGTAAGTAGCTACATGTACCAGAAATTGTGTTCCTCGCATAAGCAAGTCTCTTTTACTAGACATATACAACTTATTGTGTCTTTCATTTAAACATGTTTAATGTATTGGGAAAGCTTTTACATAATGTACAGTTACAGTTACTGAACTCATTTGACTTATGAAACCGTGACAACTGATCTAACCAACATAAGTTTTCCAACGTTAAGCTTAGCCACTGACTGTCAGTTAATGCAACGCATGAAATTAACCATTCACGATCTTTATTTTGAAACATGTAATATTGCTGAGAATACATACAATTCCTTGCATATCTACGATTTTCTAATAGATGTAGGGTCTCTAATAATACAACTTACAACTTACATTTGTACATAGTGCTACATGAAGGGAGATAATTATTAGCTTACCTGTCAAACCCCCTCCTATTTAAACATTATTACCTTCACACTGCTCTTGAATCGTCCTATAAATTAATCACACCTAATACTATTGTTGATTAATACATTTATGTATACTATTTATGTATATTAAAGTTATCGCTTTTTAAAACTGGTAGCGTGGATCAACTAAAAATACAGTTGGTAGTAGACTAAAGGTTACACATTGTGCACACTGTGTGAACTACGAGTGGACACGGAGTGCACGAGGTTTAGACTACAGGTAGACACGGAGTGCACGAGGTTTAGACTACAGGTAGACACGGAGTGCACAAGATTTAGACTACAGGTAGACACGGAGTGCACTACGTGTCTACACGGTGTCCACTACAGGTGGACATCGTGTCCAGGTGAAATGTTTACTACATCCAGACCACAGACAGACTAGATGATGTGCCACAGAGATATGAGAAAATATGTATTTATGCTGCAGTCTATATGGACTTTGACAGATAGAAATATTTATTGCGATCAGAAACATAATATTTATTGCACTATAAAAATTACCGTTCATTACGGGAAATCATTCGTACTGTAATGTTTATTTGAATAGATACATATTAAGTAAAATGTATCAATATATATCATCATACAATTTAATTTATAGATAAGAACGTTTATTAGCAGTTACAAAAGCAAATTAACTGTGTTGCAAATTAACTGCGTACGGTAAACCACGTTCTGGTTATGTCTCATCAATGGATAGTTCCCAGTAAAAACTATTTTTCTTAGCTAGTGATATGTAGTTTAAAGATGAAATTCTTTTTCGAACGCATAAAGTGATGAACTTTGCGTGGAGTAAGATTTTCAGTGTAAGCAAATCGTCGCCAAAGAGATATTTTGATCGGCAAAATATTTTGATTAAAAAGAATATATTGATGGGCATAATAAAAGCAAGGATATATAAACATAAACAAATAAATTATTCATAAAATGTTTAACTATGTATGTATGGAATATAGTTTTCTAAACGGCAAGGTGCGTGAAATAGTTTTAATACTGTCAAATGTATAATACGTATACATTTGCTACATGGAACCTGGCGCGTTGCAAAGCATTGGAAAAATGAGAAATCGTCCATAGACGTTAAAAATCGGCATTAGAAATTACATTTTATTGTGTCAACCGATTGAGGAACCTGTAAGCACTGGCTTAAGACAGCAAAAATTTAGTATCGGGCATGTGGCTGCTCGTCAGCATCGACACTGTTCAAAGGACCGATCGCTAAAATGTAGGTCACATGCCTGATAACAAATCTAACAGACAGAATCAAAATAAATCCAACTTCTACCAATTTAAACTGTAGATTCATAGTTGTTGATTAGATTCTGAATTTGAGTTACGTGATAACAATGTATGATCCATACATGTAGTATATTGTACACTTAATATTTGCCTGCTCGAAAGACAGACCCCTAGGCTAGGACTGTAGTTGCCATGATCACTTGGTCTTCAGACTGTTCCATCAACCACACGGGCATGATAATCTAAATTACCTAACATTTGTCAGAGTGGGGCCAGGAGCCTGGGGCCTTCTTTGGGCACCCTTCAATATGTTCAGTCAAGTGTATCCCAGACTAACAACACCTGTATACATGTAGTACCTTATCCCAACCCCAGGAGGTCTATTTATAGCATGCTGTACCTAGGTGGCAGCCTCTCTACATACATACATTGTACTCATCACACAAATACGTACAGTTATACAACAATGCTAGTCAGTAGGGACAGAGATTTAAACATACTATTTAAATCTCTGGTAGGGATATGTGTTTTAATGGTAGTGCATTTTAATTTATTTGATAATGAAGCTTTATAAATTAAAATTAAAAATAATCTAAATACCAGGTGTATAATTAACTAAAACATTTATTTCAAGATTATTGGAATATATTTCATCCAATATCTTTTCATTAATTTAATTTTTTTCAAACTGGCTTTTTACATATACAGAAACCTGATTATCATGACTATGTATATAAAATACCATATTACAATGTTGAATAAGTACCTAATCTAAATTAATTTTGATTATAATATATACATGTATTATTGGTAAATTCAAGGTTGTGACTGACATGCTTGATTTACGCATAGTACAGCTCCCGTCAGCTCCACTTCACGGCTGCCTGTCATGACAATAATTGCCACCCCCCCTCCCCACACACCCCCAACCCCCGGGAAACGGTGTACATGTTTACCCAGGCTCTACAACAAGCATGTACATGTATCTAATAAGAATGGTACTTATGTGTTTCAAACTCATGAACCTATATGATTTTTAAACGGTAAAGTATATTTGTTTGTCTTACCAAACTTCCATAGAAACAATTCTAAAATCACATATTATATAAAGATTCTGCCCCCATACTCATAAAGCCGCACAAACACAGAAGGAAACGATTCTGCCCTCTGGCCATCTATCGATGGTTACATTGAGGCACCTGTATAGCTGGATACTGTGGCTTACCTGTATGCTTGACAAATTATAATTATTGGACCATGACGCAATATACGGTCAAGATAACTTGCGGGGTTGGGATCATAAACATATTGTGTGTACCGGTAATTAAGAATCAAAACAAGCTGAATTGGGTACTTGTAGGTAAACTAGCCACCAATTAGTGGAGAACGTCATAAAGTTTGAAGTGGATTTAATTCTGCATGATCTTTTAAAGACGTGCAGTTTTTAATAAAGAATATGTAATTAAGCTATTTTTACGTACAATACTTTTAGAACTTAAAAATAGCAAGAAAAATGTTATAAAAGTGTATATATTTTAATGAAAGACGATCTACAAGGGTATCGCTAGATAACTGATTGATAGGCACCAAATCTTTTTATTTAAAAGCTATGTATTACCCGGTATATGATTGTATTACTGATAGCTTATTATAAAAGAAAAAGTGTCTCAAACGCACAATAGGACTGATTTTTGCTGCAATTCAAAGTTGTTTTTGACTTGTGAAAATGCTTGTATTTACTATTTCATGTAAATGATATATATATATATATCATGCAATTTACCCATAAAACATTGACTTTTGAAAACGTAATATAGACAATTTAAGATATGAAATGGAAACTACTGATATAAAATTAAATAGGCATATACTTAATGAATATAAAATAATCTTTATTACTTTTGTAGTGAAAAGGTTTTATTCATGTATACTAAAAAAATATCGTTTTATATAGTTATATATACTGTACATTAAATTGTAGATGTTGTAATTTAGAAAAAAGATAAACACTTGAAAATTATAATTATATATTATTTCAAATTGAAGAACTTATTCTTCCCCGATCCCTAACTGTAACTCATCACCTTGTCTGTCTAGGTCTCAATGTACCTGGACATGATGTCCACCTGTAGTGGACACCGTGTTCACACGTAGTGCACTCCGTGTCTACCTGTAGTCTAAATCTTGTGCACTCCGTGTCTACCTGTAGTCTAAACCTCGTGCACTCCGTGTCTACCTGTAGTCTAAACCTCGTGCACTCCGTGTGCACAAGGGTGAAACCTTTAGTCTACTACCAACTGTAGTTGGGCGCCAATTTTCTAACAGGAGAGGAGAAAATGTAGCGGCCAGACCGGGATTCGAACCCGGGACCCTCAGAACACTAGCCGAGTGCTCTACCGACTGAGCTACCTGGTCACCGATGATCGACCCAGTCCAATCCCGCTACATATATATATATACAAAATATCAAAGAAACACAATTTAACAAAGCATGACAATTTATTGACTTGTGCCCTATCCGGGCCTCGAACTCACTATCTACGGCACCCAATCGCCTAGCCAAACATAGCTGCGCCTTCTACCACTGCGCCACATCCACATCCCCAAAAAAGGATGTTTCAATGACGAAGTGATAGTCGGTTCGATATGCTGACATGATCACTGTGGAAATGTGGAACTGTGGATCACTTCGTCATTGAAACATCCTTTTTTGGGGATGTGGATGTGGCGCAGTGGTAGAAGGCGCAGCTATGTTTGGCTAGGCGATTGGGTGCCGTAGATCGTCAGTTCGAGGCCCGGATAGGGCACGAGTCAATAAATTGTCATGCTTTGTTAAATTGTGTTTCTTTGATATTTAATATTTACTAAACACAATGTATCATATTCACTATGTGTTGTTGATCCAAAGATTTAATTTGACAATTTCCACAGTTTGGCTGTTAATAGGACGTTCAACTAATCAAACCAAACCTTAGTTATGTTCGAGACGTCCCAATCAATGTTTGGGTAGCCATCTTTGAAGACTGAAAGTTAATTTTAACACCCAATCAGACAGCTGGGATCGATTTCCGGTGAAATTTGGCGATTCTGATTGGCTGTTAAAATTAACTTTTGGTCTTCAAAGATGGCTACCAAACCCTGATTCTTGGATGTCTCGAGCATAACTAGGGACATAGCATCGTTTTAAAATGTGATTCGTTTGGATGTGACATGTATTAAAGTGAGTTCCAAAGGCATATTTGACCCCAAACCAACATGTCGAATTCCCAAAATTGCTGTCGCCAGATTTGTATTACAATCCCCGCCTTTTCAAGAGCAGTAGGTAGATGACCATAAACAGGCGATCAATCAGAATTTTGAGCCTGCGATTATATATATGGTCAGTTTTAGTGGACTAGCTGGAATGCATCTGGCGATTCCTGCCAGCGCATTAGCGATCACGGCTACCGACGGCTTAACTAGTGTTTAGGGGATATTGTTTTAGCTGTTAACTAGTGTTTAGGGGGATATTGTTTTAGCTGTTAACTAGTGTTTAGGGGGATATTGTTTTAGCTGTTAACTAGTGTTTAGGGGGATATTGTTTTAGCTGTTAACTAGTGTTTAGGGGGATATTGTTTTAATTCTATTGCACCATATATATACTGTAAATCTCTTATATTCCACGAATACATGATTTTGCGATTTCAGACATGGATCAGAAACATATATAGAGACTCAGCATCCATTAATATTTTTTCATAAATCAAAATAAATTTACATTTCAATAATTGAGTTTAATAAAGTTTTGAAGCATGGGTTGTAACAATGACTCGAGATGTCTTAAATCTGCTAGGCATTTTAAGCTTTCTGCTAAGATCAGCTCACCACTAGGGGACTGTTTAACAATCTAAATTCTGTGTTACATGACGCTTAGATGGAGAAATGGTTTATAATGTATTGTATCATAGATATTTCTTTCATCTCGTACTTGGAATATATATTAAAAAGAGCTGACCCTGTGTGGTAAGAGTTCTTATGGATTGGAGATTTTAAATTGTACAAATGGTGGGCTGATCCCTCGGGACCTAAGAGGCGGGGCCAAAAGGGTCAATTTGGCTATTTCCAATTATAAGATTTTTTGTGTTAATTACTAGATAATCTATGTGAGTGATATAGGCCCTCTGGGCCTCTTGATATTTCTGGTTTTATATATATATTTGCAGTGGAGGCAGCTACATTTGAAATCCAAACCTGAAAGTGTGAGATGTTATAAAGCCTCAAGACAGAAAGCACAAGTACCATTCCTACAAAGGATGCTTACTGAAGTAGCATGGCTTGTGAGTTATTTTCCTGCAAAGGAACCTAATATAGATTTACATATGGGATTCATTTTACATATCTTCTAATGTCTCTCTACATTTTCCACTTCTGAATTAAAATTACTTGTATATTAAATGAAGAATGTTTTAGTTATAACTTGGAACCTTAAGTAAATGTGTACATATAGTTGAACTATTAAAGGTGCATATAGTATTGTATTAATTGTGTTCTTTTGTTTTAATTACAATTGGATGCAACACCTATTGCTATTTTATTTCCAGACTGTTCCAGCTGTAACATTTAGTTTAGGAACATGGCAGGTTTACCGTAAAGAATGGAAAGAAGGGAAAATAGCTTATATGGAAAGAAAAGTGACTTCCACACCTATTCCATTACCTGACAAGTATGTAACCACTAGTGTAGAAAAGAAATGAAAAATCTTTATTGATAATGCTTGTAATAGCCATTTGAATATGAAATTAGCACATTCAAGTACAGAATTTAAAATTACTTAACTGTTAAAATGACCTTTTAAAATCATAACTTGGATATCAGAGAAAAAGATTTATCAAAGATTTATAAATCAATATGAAAGTATCAGAGTTAGGTTGTTAAAACATGACTTTAGGCCAGTAATATGCATTTATGTGTTGTATTGGATGTTTGGTACATTAATTACTTGTTTGTGATATTAAGTTTAGAGGACCTTCAGGACAAGGACATGGAATACACACCTGTCAGAGTGGTTGGGGAATTTGACCACAACTTGGAGCGATTTATTTACCCTCGGCCAAATGTCCAGCATACACATGTATCAGAGGTGAAGGGCATGGGAGTCACCCCAAGTCGTGGAGGAATGCTGGTTGTTACGCCATTTAAACTTAAAGACAGAATGTGAGTTGACATTTCCTTGATTTATGCTAAATTATACCATGTCATTGTCTGTGTCTTATTTCTGTACAGTGATATTGCGAGATTTAAAGTTTCAGTGTTTATATTTTACCATGTATAGACCATCAGACCTTGGACCTTGAAACCTAACGAGTGCAATTTCCATCTCATTCTATTCAAAACATCTAGACTTATTTAAAGGGACAATTCCGTCTAAGAGAACATTAAAATTTGTATAAATATAAGATAAAACCAGTTCTAATGGAAATTAGATCAGACGGTTTTACTGTGATATATGCCTGAAAAGCCCATGGTGGTGACATGTGTGTGAAATTTACACACTGTGGTCGAACTTCTTGTATGGCGAACCCTGTCCCTTGCTCGTAAAGTAATGCAACTTTTGGCTAGAACTGCTGAAATTGCTCTGACAGTAGTGTGTTTACCTTATTAGGTGAATTGTCTTGCCTAAAAATCAATTTATCACATTCTCAGTGCTTATGTAGTTCATTTGCTTAACGTGCGTGACTTTAGCTCGGGTATGGGTACAGAGTCAATATTGTACCTGCTTAATCGTATTGATCAACGATTTGATATGTCAACGATATTAATTAAAAAACTAAACAATGTCGTGGAATTTGTCAATGTTTTACATTATATGTTTCATAAGAAATGTAGAACAATACATATATGCTATATTTTGCTTCTTGGTTATGTAAAAGAATTTGCCTGAGTGAATTGTCTCTTTAATATAATTTAGGAAAGATGGTCAATTCACAGGTATAAACAAAGGTAAGGTCCTTGTGGCGAAATTTCTCCATACAAAATTAATGTAGTAGATACTAATCTAACAAATATCTTTATTCATGCACTTCTGATAAATAAGGAGACACCGCAATGTCAAGGACCATGTGTAGATGTACAATGTCAGGGACCATGTATAGATGTACAATGTCAGGGACCATGTGTAGATGTACAATGTCAGGGACCATGTGTAGATGTACAATGTCAGGGACCATGTGTAGATGTACAATGTCAGCGACCATGTATAGATGTACAATGTCAGGGACCATATGTTGATGTACAATGTCGGGTACCATGTATAGATGTATAATGTCGGGGACCATGTATAGATGTGTAATGTCAGGGACCATGTCTAGATGTGTAATGTCAGGGACCATGTGTATATGTACAATGTCAGGGATTATGTGTATATGTACAATGTCAGGGTCCATGTGTAGATGTACAATATCAGGGACCATGTGTAAATGTACAATGTCAGGGACCATGTGTAGATGTACAATGTCAGGGACCATCTGTAGATGTACAATGTCAGGGACCAGGTGTAGATGTATAATGTCGGGGACCATGTATAGATGTGTAATGTCAGGGACCATGTATAGATGTAAAATGTCGAGGACCATGTGTATATGTACAATGTCAGGGATTATGTGTATA
>SAYR01062279.1:907751-923726 GCA_004382745.1 Argopecten irradians irradians | reverse complement strand
CTAGCGCTGTGTTGTGAGCGTTAATATCGGTTTGTGAAGGACATACCTATCATCGCTGTGCTACCGTAGACATGTGAACCACTGACACACCGTGTGTGGTCATTATAGTTTGTGTTATTACAGAAGAAGAGTGAGGGTTCAATGGTGAATAGTTTATAAAAAGTGAGAGGTTGGGTTTATATAGTATAGATGATTAATCCAATGGGGTGAATCTGCTGGAGAAAAGAAAATTAGTCCGAAATAGGTAACGTGATATAGCTTCAGGTCACAGTGACCTGATGAGAACATTGGTTAGAACATCTTCAATAAATTGTAAATATTGTTGATTATGTTACACCGTATACTATATGAAGATATTATATTAGATCTTTATTTGGTTTTACCAAAAAATTTTTTTTTTTTAAAAAAAAACCCCTTTTTTTCGGTAGTTGTCTTAATCAGTCACCTGAATTTAAAATCAAACGACAGAGTTAGTCTTCTCACAAAACACACATAACGAATTTGAAGGATATGGATGCCAAACTGCTGCTAGAACATGCATTATCAAACACGCTATACTGTGCTAATCGTGCTCTGTTGCACAATATCTCATTTCTACATTTCTGTCTAATTGACTACTTTAACTTCAGCATGTGCATCTCGTGCAAGACCAACAAGTCGTAGTGGACCACTAACATGAGCTCTATATTTAATTCCTGAACACATCTAATTGGTCAAGAGACAGCATACTA
Source organism: Argopecten irradians irradians (assembly GCA_004382745.1). Classification (NCBI taxonomy): domain Eukaryota; kingdom Metazoa; phylum Mollusca; class Bivalvia; order Pectinida; family Pectinidae; genus Argopecten; species Argopecten irradians. The sequence goes on along the minus strand of SAYR01062279.1, from coordinate 922,995 downwards.
GAGAAGCCTTCATTCTTCCACTGTCTTTCATCGATAAAGTTTATTGTTATGTTTTTGTTTCCAGTCTCTCTCCAAGAAGCCAAGCCCAGTCATCGAAAAAAAACGCTTGGGGAGAACTTTATCACAGGTGTATCTGATGGGCCTTTAAAGGGTACGATAGTGTTACTCGGCCTCCGTGGTCAGACATTCGCGACCATGTGTGCGACTGCATTAGTGGTTCGGCTGGGTAGCGGGGCTACACCAAAGATCTTGGAACGTCGGGAAGCCTACAATACGCAAGACTCTCGTTGTTTACTCAGGAACCATGTGGAGCTCTTGAAGGCGTGCGATGTGCAAAATCGCTGCCAAACGTGTGGTGCTACCAGTAAGCCTCTGCTGAGCGCAGCCGATACACTTGTCTCACGAGTAGACGAACCTACATGACGTAATTATACACATTCGCTATAGAATGAACTGCACGAATCAAAACATAGGCGACATATATCGGGTACAGTTCCCATCGTTTATGTTAGCACTTTCCACCACACTAGCCCTCTCCACTGAAGAGGCAAAACAGTCACGACGCAGCCATGGATTAATGAATTAGCATTAACAACACAATAATCTTAGTATAAACAAAGACAAGAAGGGATAAAAAAACATCAAATTCTAGAAGCAGTTAAGCGTCGAAGACATAGATATCCATGAAACAATCTTATTTGGTGAAACCAGATACCACATCACACCATTTTGCACAAATTGTTGCGAAACAAAAGTATGTGCCTCTGCAACAAGAATTTATGGACAAGAAATTATTCTTAAAAAACCATAGACAAATAAGACCAATTTGATGTGTTCCGAGTTCATGAGATAAGTCATTTCTAAATGGAAAATAATCAAATTAGTAAACTATTGTGGAAAATTCTGCACCGTATTCACACCATAATACCGTCCAGGGTCCGCTTATATGATTGTAACAAACAATTATTGATGCACCAAAATGTAAGTTATGAACGAAAAAAATCAGACGTATACTAAAATCTTCTTGTAGGCTCAATGGTACATTAAATCTTTTACCCCGTATCATATTCCTCTTTATTCTGTGAGACGGCGTTATGGGTGTCCGTGATTTCGTATGTAAAAGAACTCACCAAGCTCCAATATATTATTGAATGCCCAATGCTGATGTTAGCGACAGGAACATCAACTCATGTTGTAAAAACTATTATGTGTGATACGAATGAAATGGATCGCTTCTATAATTATTTCTCTCTGAAGAAGGGAGCTGATGCTAACTCAATGGGGGGGGGGAGGACCGTATATTACGTACGGCGAATACGGTCTTTATATGCTTATATGTAAATATTATTCACCTCCAAGCTTTTTGTCATACCAATATTACTGTCATAACGTGTGAGATTTTATAGCTAAGTCATTAATTGTCAATAAAATACTGAACGTGTGTTGTTATAATGCCTCCCTACCATCGACGAGATGATATGTTATTGCGATCTATACCACAAACAGGAGCAGACCGAACCACTTAGTATTTATTCTTCCATGTGTAGATGTACAATGTCGGGGACCATGTGTAGATGTACAATGTCAGGGTCCATGTGTAGATGTACAATATTGGGTACCATGTGTAGATGTACAATGTCAGGGACCATATGTAGATGTACAATGTCGGGGACCATGTGTAGATGTACAATGTCAGGGACCATGTGTAGATGTGCAATGTCAGGGACATGTGTAGATGTACAATGTCAGGGATCATGTACAGATGTACAATGTCAGGGACCATGTGTAGATGTACAATGTCTTGGACCATGTGTAGATGTACAACGTCAGGGATCATGTACAAATGTACAATGTCAGAGACCATGTGTAGATGTCCAATGTCTTGGACCATGTGTAGATGTACAATGTCAGGGTCTATGTGTAGATGTACAATGTCAGGGACCATGTGTAGATGTACATTGTCTTGGACCATGTTTAGATGTACAATGTCTTGGACCATGTGTAGATGTACAATGTCAGGGTCTATGTGTAGATGTACAATGTCAGGGACCATATGTAGATGTACAATGCCGGGACCATGTGTAGATGTACAATGTCAGAGACCATGTATAGATGTACAATGTTAGGGACCATGTGTAGATGTACAATATCAGGGTCCATGTGTAGATGTACAATGTCAGGGACCATGTGTAGATGTACAATGTTGGGTACCATGTATAGATATACAATGTCGGAGACCATGTGTAGATGTACAATGTCGGGTACCATGTATAGATATACAATGTCTGAGACCATGTATAGATGTACAATGTCGGGGACCATATGTAGATGTACAATGTCGGGGACCATGTGTAGATGTACAATGTCAGGGACCATGTATAGATATACAATCTCGGAGACCATGTATAGATGTACAATGTCCGGGACCATGTGTAGATGTACAATGTCAGGGACCATGTGTAGATGTACAATGTCGGGTACCATGTATAGATATACAATGTCGGGGACCATGTCGGGGACCATGTGTAGATGTACAATGTCAGGGACCATGTGTAGATGTACAATGTCGGGGACCATGTGTAGATGTACATTGTCGGAGACCATGTATAGATGTACAATGTCGGGGACCATGTGTAGATGTACAATGTCAGGGACCATGTGTGGATGTACAATGTCAGGGACCATGTGTAGATGTACAATGTCAGGGACCATGTGTAGATGTACAATGTCAAGGACCATATATAGATATACAATGTCAGGGACCATGTGTAGATGTACAATGTCAGGGATCATGTGTAGATGTACAATGTCAGCGACCATGTATAGATGTACAATGTCAGTGATCATGTGTAGATGTACAATGTCAGGGACCATGTGTAGATGTACAATGTCAGAGACTATGTGTAGATGTACAATGTCAGGGACCATGTGTAGATGTATAATGTCAGGGACCAAGTGTAGATGTACAATGTCAGAGACCATGTGTAGATGTACAATGTCAGGGACCATGTGTAGATGCATAATGTCAGGGACCAAGTGTAGATGTACTATGTCAGGGACCATGTAAGTGTAGATGTACTATGTCAGGGACCATGTGTAGATCTACAATGTCAGGGACCATGTGTAGATGTACAATGTCAGGGACCATGTGTAGATGTACAATGTCAGGGACCATGTATAGATGTACAATGTCAGGGACCATGTATAGATGTACAATGTAGGAGACCATGTGTAGATGCACAATGTCAGGGACCATGTGTAGATGTACAATGTCGGGTACTATGTATAGATGTACAATGTTGGGGACCGTGTGTAGATGTACAATGTCAGGGACCATGTGTAGATGTACAATGTCAGGGACCATGTGTAGATGTACAATTTCAGGGATCATGTGTAGATGTACAATATCAGGGACCATGTGTAGATGTACAATGTCGGGGACCATGTGTAGATGTACAATGTTGGGGACCATGTGTAGATGTACAATATCAGGGACCATGTGTAGATGTACAATGTCAGGGACCATGTGTAGATGTACAATGTCAGCGATCATGTGTAGATGTACAATGTCAGGGATCATGTGTAGATGTACAATGTCAGAGACCATGTGTAGATGTACAATGTCAGGGACCATGTGTAGATGTATAATGTCAGGAACCAAGTATAGATGTACAATGTCAGAGACCATGTGTAGATGTACAATGTCAGGGACCATGTGTAGATGTATAATGTCTGGGACAAAGTGTAGATGTACTATGTCAGGGACCATGTACGTGTTAATGTGCTATGTCAGGGACCATGTATAGATATACAATGTTGGGGACCATGTGTAGATGAACAATGTCAGGGACCATGTGTAGATGTACAATGTCTTGGACCATGTGTAGATGTACAACGTCAGGGATCATGTACAGATGTACAATGTCAGGGACCATGTGTAGATGTCCAATGTCTTGGACCATGTGTAGATGTACAATGTCTTGGACCATGTGTAGATGTACAATGTCAGGGTCTATGTGTAGATGTACAATGTCAGGGACCATATGTAGATGTACAATGTCGGGGACCATGTGTAGATGTACAATGTCAGAGACCATGTAGAGATGTACAATGTTAGGGACCATGTGTAGATGTACAATGTCAGGGACCATGTGTAGATGTACAATGTCAGGGACCATGTGTAGGTGTACATGCAGCTTTTTACTTTTTTGACATACATTTGGTTCCCATGGTATTCAGGTTACTATGTGTACACAAGATTTGGAAAATGGCTTACAACTTATATATAAGCTTTTTGATAAGTTTTGTTAAAACTTGGTCAATTGGTAAAACATATGGATGGTTATAATTTGACATGAACATCACATGCATAGTTGAATAGCACTATTTTGCCATGGTCTGAATAAGATGGGTGTATTAGTTAGCCATTTGCTTTCAGTTAGTTTGTTGAAGGTGTGCTAGCATCAGACCTACTGTTTACTCTGTTAAAGGCCCACTATACCTTTCCACTGCAAAAAATTAAAGTTCCTTAAAAACAACAATAACATAAGAAAATGTATATTGATGGCCTAAGATGAGGTTACTACACCAAATAAATGCAAGATTCCCTCTGTAATCTATGTTAACAATGAAGATTCATTTCGCTGTTTTGCTGTCTGGTGCAGTGATATATATAGTCAACTAACGCACGGTAATTAGGACGACGGCGAGAAACATAAGACGACCCACGTTATGAAAATTAACTTTTAATTTATAAAAAAGTATTTTAATTAAAATATTTAGAAGGTGATGATGGGAGTAGTATTAACGGTAAGCTAATAACTTTTGCAACGCTACAAAATTATCAATCTCGTTTAACACTTACATTTTAAAAATAAAAGCCGTTTCAGAAAGGTAGTGGGCCTTTAAATAAGCTCTAATGTTAATTATCATTTCAGGGAACGAATACTGATTAACAGGGGATGGATTCCAAAGACAAATGTAGAACCAAGTTCCCGGTTAGATGGACAGGTAGGCAATTTTATTTCTAAGAATAAAGCAAGATGATTTATGGAGGATCTTACATGAATGGCTGTATGAAATGTATCAAACTCGTTAATTTGATATGTCACAATCATAAAAGGCTAAATGAATTTTTAGCTCACCTGGCCCGAAGAGTCAGTGAGCTTATGTCATGGTGCGGCTTCCATCACGTCCGTCGTCCGTCCGTCAACATTTCCTTTGAATCGCTACTAGTCATTGCGTTCTGCATGGATTGTAACCGAATTTGGCCACAAACATCCTTGGGGGAAGGGGAACAGAACTTGTATAAATTTTGGCTCTGACTTCCCGGGGACAGGAGGGGCGGGGCCCAATAGGGGAAATAGAGGTAAATCCTATAAATCGCTACTTGTTCTAGAGTTCTGCATGGATTGTAGCCAAATTTAAGCACAAACATCCTTTGGGGAAGGGGAACAGAACTTGTGTAAATTTTGGCTCTAACCCCTGGGGGCAAGAGGGGCGGGGCCCAATAGGGGAAATAGAGGTAAATCCTATAAATCGCTACTTGTCTTAGGAGTTCTGCATGGATTGTGACCAAATTTGGCCACAAACATCCTTGGGGGAAGAGGAACAGAACTTGTATAAATTTTGGCTCTTAACCCCTGGGGGCAGGAGGGATGGGGTTGGTCCAATATGGGAATTAGAGTTAAATATTAAAATTTCTGCAGAAAAGAAACAATGAACCTGTATTCAGAACATTACTTGGCAATACAAACCAGGTGAGCGATACAGGCCCTCTGGGCCTCTTGTATACTACATAGTCACGAGTGTAAGATTCTATTTATCACAGAACTTTTATTAAAAGAAATATCAGTTAAACTTTTGAAATCGTCTCTATATGAAACAGTAGAAATCCGGCTTGTATGTGAAGTTTCTGTCTACATAGACAATCATGCAACGTCTTATATAGATTATGACGTCAAAACTACATGTGACGTCATAATGGTGATATTACAATATTTATGACATGCATGGCCTTATGACATGGCTGGACGGGCCAGTTATGTGATAAAAATATTTTCATTATCATTACATTGAATCAGATGTCATTTTTGCTCAGTACGCCAGTTAGCAATCTGTACGTCATCAATCCATTTTATTTTGAGTGGAAAGATGGCCATTTGAATCACCTTGCCAGTAATTATAAGTATTAATCGTCTTCAGCAGCAATTGCTATGTAAAAGACACGAAACGGACAATATGTTTCCTACCACCAAAACTGGTCGTCTTACCACCAAAACTGGTCGTCCTACCACCAAAACTGGTCGTTCACCAAAACTGGTCGTCTTACCACCAGAACTGGTCGTCCTACCACCAAAACTGGTCGTCTTACCACCAAAACTGGTCGTTTAAACTGGTCGTCTTACCACCAAAACGGCCATCAATTGATGACATAGATTGGTACCTGTGTATGTTAAGTCCTTGATTCTTGAATTTTAATTCAGTTTTAAATAAAGACTGTTTTAGTTTATAATCTATGTGATATGTTCACACATGTTACCAGGTTGTGGGTGAAGTGGAATTGGTCGGTGTGGTGAGACACTCGGAGCAGGTACGTTTAGGTATATGGTGATAAAAGCATACCTGCTTACAGTCGGGCTGATTTCAAGATTTTTATTTATGCTCTGACACAATTGTGTGTAACAAGAGGTGAAAATATTATACATGAATTGTTAAGCATGAAAGGATAGATGGTTACAGGTTTGATTTCAGTTTAAAATAATAGTCAAACTATCAAAACAATGTACACTAGATGAATTCATTAAGTTTTAAAAAGTATGGATAAGGAGACAAAATTGTCAAACAAGTGGACCAAGGGAACGTGCCCCATTTTCAACATATTTAGCTACATTATATAAACTAAAACATTTATGTACTTCTTAACAACACATTTAAATATAAGTATGAGAATTAAATCAAGCAATATTTGTAGTATAACAAAACACTCAGTACATGGTAAATAACCATTATTTAACTCATACCTACGCATGTAATACTTTCTGGTCTTGGGCAATACACTCATGTCGCCTGAAGCTGTATTCCATGCAATAAAACCTCGTGACGTCACAGCATCAACAAAATTATTACTTTCTCGCTACAATTTTAACATTTTTAGCTCACCTGGCCCAAAGGGCCGGTGAGCTTATGTCATGGCCTGGCGCCCGTCGTCCTTCATCAGGCCGTCTGTCTGTTGGTCCGTCGTCCGTTCGTCTGTCAACATTTCCTTTAAATCCCTACTAGTCATAGAGTTCTGCATGGAATGTAACCAAATTTGGCCACAAACATCCTTTGGGGAAGGGGAACAGAGTTTGTATAAATTTTGGCTCTGACCCCACCGGGGGCAGGAGGGGCGGGGCCAAATAGGGGAAATAGAGGTTATTCCTTTAAATCGCAAATAGTCAGAGAGTTCTATATGGAGTGTAACCAAATTTGTCCAGAAACATCCTTCGGGGAAAGGGAACAGAGTTTGTAAAAATTTTGGCTCTGACCCCCCCGGGGGCAGGAGGGGCGGGGCCAAATATGGGAAATAGAGTTGTTCCTTTAAATCGCTACTTGTCATAGAGTTCTGTATGGAATGTAACCAAATTTGGCCAGAAATATCATTGGGGAAAGGGAACAGAGTTTGGATAACTTTTGGCTCTGAATACCCTGGGGCAGGAGGGACGGGGCCCAATATGGGAAATTGAGGTAAATCCTTTAAATCGCTACAGTCATAGATTTCTGCATGGAATGTAACCAAATGTGGCCAGAAACATCCTTAGGGGAAGGGGAACAGAGTGTGTATAAATTTTGGCTCTGACCCCCAGGGGGCAGGAGGGATGTGGCCCAATAGGGGAAAAAGAGGTAAATCCTTTAAATCGCTACTTGTCATAGAGTTCTGTATGGAATGTAACCAAATTTGGCCAGAAATATCATTGGGGAAAGGGAACAGAGTTTGGATAACTTTTGGCTCTGAATACCCTGGGGCAGGAGGGACGGGGCCCAATATGGGAAATTGAGGTAAATCCTTTAAATCGCTACAGTCATAGATTTCTGCATGGAATGTAACCAAATGTGGCCAGAAACATCCTTAGGGGAAGGGGAACAGAGTGTGTATAAATTTTGGCTCTGACCCCCAGGGGGCAGGAGGGATGGGGCCCAATAGGGGAAATAGAGGTAAATCCTTTAAATCGCTACTTGTCATAGAGTTCTGCATCGAATGTTACCAAATTTGGTCAGAAATATCATTGGGGGAAGGGGAACAGAGTTTGTATAACTTTTGGCTCTGAATACCCTGGGGCAGGAGGGACGGGGCCCAATATGGGAAATTGAGGTAAATCCTTTAAATTGCTACAGTCATAGATTTCTGCATGGAATGTAACCAAATGTGGCCAGAAACATCCTTAGGGGAAGGGGAACAGAGTGTGTATAAATTTTGGCCATGACCCCCCGGGAGCAGGAGGGGCGGGGTCCAATAGGGGAAATAGAGGTAAATCCTTTAAATCGCTACTAGTCATAGACTTCTGCATGGAATGTATCCAAATTTGGCCAGAAACATCCTTGGGGGAACCGGAACAGAGTTTGTATAAATTTTGACCCTGACCCCCCGGGGCAGGAGGGGCGGGGCCCAATAGGGGAAATAGAGTTGTTCCTTTAAATCGCTACTTGTCATAGAGTTCTGTATGGAATGTAACCAAATTTGGCCAGAAATATCATTGGGGAAAGGGAACAGAGTTTGGATAACTTTTGGCTCTGAATACCCTGGGGCAGGAGGGACGGGGCCCAATATGGGAAATTGAGGTAAATCCTTTAAATCGCTACAGTCATAGATTTCTGCATGGAATGTACCAAATGTGGCCAGAAACATCCTTAGGGGAAGGGGAACAGAGTGTGTATAAATTTTGGCTCTGACCCCCAGGGGGCAGGAGGGATGGGGCCCAATAGGGGAAAAAGAGGTAAATCCTTTAAATCGCTACTTGTCATAGAGTTCTGCATCGAATGTAACCAAATTTGGCCAGAAATATCATTGGGGGAAGGGGAACAGAGTTTGTATAACTTTTGGCTCTGAATACCCTGGGGCAGGAGGGACGGGGCCCAATATGGGAAATTGAGGTAAATCCTTTAAATCGCTACAGTCATAGATTTCTGCATGGAATGTAACCAAATGTGGCCAGAAACATCCTTAGGGGAAGGGGAACAGAGTGTGTATAAATTTTGGCTCTGACCCCCAGGGGGCAGGAGGGATGTGGCCCAATAGGGGAAATAGAGGTAAATCCTTTAAATCGCTACTTGTCATAGAGGTCTGCATGGAATGTAACCAAATTTGGCCAGAAATATCATTGGGGAAAGGGAACAGAGTTTCGATAACTTTTGGCTGTGAATACCCTGGGGCAGGAGGGACGGGGCCCAATATGGGAAATTGAGGTAAATCCCTTAAATCGCTACAGTCATAGATTTCTGCATGGAATGTAACCAAATGTGGCCAGAAACATCCTTAGGGGAAGGGGAACAGAGTGTGTATAAATTTTGGCTCTGACCCCCAGGGGGCAGGAGGGATGGGGCCCAATAGGGGAAATAGAGGTAAATCCTTTAAATCACTACTTGTCATAGAGGTCTGCATGGAATGTAACCAAATTTCGCCAGAAATATCATTGGGGAAAGGGAACAGAGTTTGGATAACTTTTGGCTCTGAATACCCTGGGGCAGGAGGGGGCGGGGCCCAATGGGGATATAGAGGTAAATCCTTTAAATCCGGCTACTAGTCAAGAGATCTGAATGGATTGTTAACTCAAATTGCCACAAACATCCTTGGGGGAGGGGAACAGAACTTGTATAAATTTTGGCTCTGTACCCCCGGGGGCAGGAGGGACGGATAATAGGGCGAAATAGAGGTAAATCCCTATAAATCGCTACCTGTTCCTAGAGTTCTGATGGTGTAACAAAATTAGCCACAGACATCCTGGGAAGGGAACAGAAACTTGTAGAATTTTTGGCTCTGCGTCGCCCCGGGGGCAAGGAGGGCGGAGCCCAATAGGGTAATGAGAGTAAATCTTAACTAAGCACGAAGTCATAGAGTTCTGAATGGAATTGTAACCAAATTTGGCCACAACCACTCCTTGGGGAAGGGGTAATCAGAACTTTTATAATTTTGGCTCTGACCCACCCGGGGGCAGAGGGCGGGGCCCAATAGGGGGTAATAGAGGTAAATCCTTTAAATCGCTAACTTGTCATAGAGCTCTGAATGGAATGTAACCAAATTTGCCACAAACATCCTTTGGGGAGGGGAACAGAACTTGTGATTAAATTTTGGCTCTGGTCCCCAGGGGGCAGGAGGGGCGGGCCCAAAAGGGGAATAGAGGTAAATCCTTTAAATCGCTACTAGTACATAGAGTTCTGCATGAATGTAACTAAATTGGCACATAACATCCTTGGAGAAGGGAGGAACAGAAACTTGTAACTAAATTTGGACTCTGAATTCCACCAGGGGCAGGAGGGACGGGGCCAATAGGGGAAAATAGAGGTAAGATTCCTTTAAATCACTAACTCTGTCGTAGAGTTCTGAATGGAATGGTACCAAACATTTTGGCCACAAACATTCTTGGGGGAAGGGGATACAGAACTTGTAATACAATTTTGGCTCTGACCGCTCGGGGGCAAGGAGGGCGGGGCCCATAGGGGTAATAGAGGTAAATCCTTTAAAATCGCTTCTTGTCATAGAGCTGTGAATTGGATGTAACCAAATTTGGCCACAGAACATCCTTTGGGAAGGGGAACAGACTTGTAATAAATTTTGCTCTGTCCCCGGGGGCAGGAGGGGCGGGGCCCAATAGGGGAAATAGAGTAAATCCTTTAAATTCGCTAACTTGTCATAGAGTCTAAATGGAATGTAAACAAATTGTCCACAAACATCCTTGAGGAAGGGGAACAGAACTGTGTTATAAATTTTGGCTCTGGACCCCAGGGGGCAGGAGGGGCGGGGCCCAATAGGGGGAAAATAGAGGTAAATCCTTTAAATCGCTACTTGTATAGAGTTTGAATGGAATGTAACCAAATTTGGCCATAAACATCCTTTGGGGAAGGGAACAGAACTTGTGTAAAATTTTGGCTCTGACCCCGGGGGCAGGAGGGGCGGGGCCCAATAGGGGAAATAGAGGTAAATCCTTTAAAATCGCTACTTTGTTATAGAGTTCTATCATGAATTGTAACCAAATCTGGCCACAAACATCCTTGGGGAAGGGGAAACAGAACTTGTGTAAAATTTTGAACTCTGTCCCCCAGGGAGCAGGAGGGGCGGGCCCAATAGGGGAAATAGAGGTAAATTCTTTATCCTACTTGTCATAGACTCTGACAATGAATTGTAACCAAATTTGGCCAAACATCCTGGGGGAAAGGGGAACAGAACGCTTGTATAAATTTTGGCTCTGATCCCCGGGGCAGAGGGTGCGGGGCCCAATAGGGGAAATAGAGGTAAGATCCTTTAAATCACTACTTGTCATAGAGTTTCTTGAATGGAATGTAACCAAATTTGGCCACAACATCCTTGGGGGAAGGGGAACAGAAACTTGTATAAAGTTGGCTCTGACCCCCGGGGGCAGGAGGGGCGGGGCCAAATAGGGAAAATAAGGTAAATCCTTTAAATCGCTACTAGTCTTATAGTTCTGCATGGATTGTAACCAAATTGGCCAGCAAACATCCTTGGGGAAGGGGAACAGAACTCGTATAAATTTTGACTCTGCCGCCCGAGGGCAGGACGGGGGGGCCAATAGGGGAAAAGAGGTAACTCTTTAAATCCTACTTTGTCATCGAGTTTTGTTTGATTGTACCAAATTTGGCCATAAACATCCTTGAAAAGGGGAACAGAATTGTATAAATTTTGGCTCTGAACCCCCTGGGGGGCAAGGAGGGGGGGGCCAATAGGGGATTTTAGAGTTAATAGTAAAATTCTCCTTCAGAAAAAGAAACAATGAATCTGTATTTCAGAGCATTATTGGCATTAACAAACCAGGTGAGCGATACAGGCCCTCATGGGCCTCTTGTTCAAGTTTTATTTGGTAAAAAAAATATATATTCTAAAAAAATCTCAGTATGTGATTAAGTAATATACTTACCATCATACATGTATATCATTTTTCTGTTGAAATCAGGATGCACATATGTTATGCGTCCTAAATCCAGCTAGGGCCAAAGCGCCTGAATATGGATGTCGCTAATGCGATTCTTAGAAAAACGTCATTAATAGCAAGCCAGAGAAGGATAATGGTGAAAAAACACATCGTAAACAGGCACGTAAGCAGATCTCATTCAATAAGGTAAGGGATCATGGTTTCATAATCTATGGAGGGGCATCAGGTTTGAAATGTTCATGCAATTAATGGGATAAAAAAACAAATGGTGGTTGCAGCCATAAAATAATAGGGAATAGCAGAAATATGAGACATAAAATCATTTACAGAAATTGTTTTACAAGAAGCGTATAGCAATACAGGCAACACAATTGATACATTGTTATATATATCAGACTGAGACTGAAATATGGAATAAGTTGACTAGGGTTCTCAACAAAACAAATGCTCTATAACTTGGTACCGATACTCTGTTTGAAATGGAAAATTGCAAAAATTAAACATAGACCACGATTAAAGTCGTTTTTGCTTGTAGATTCCTGCTTATACAATGCAGGGTTTTTCCTCACTGCTTTGGGAATGGGGCCTGTGGCTTTGTAATTTGGGAAAATGGAGCGGCCAAACCAAGATTTTGGAAAAATTAATGAAATACATGAAATAAAGCATAACAATAAAGATTTTTTAATTTCAGTGTAGTTTATGTACTTTTTTGAAGCCAAAATTGCACAAATATTTAAAAGCCGTGGTAAACCAACTAAATTCATGCTTTAATTTTTGGATAGTTTTCAAGAAAAACTTTGATTTTGGAAAATTTTAGGGTTGAAATTGGGAGAAATATTTAGAGGTTTTTGCCATGGGGAATGGGCGATTTTGTCGGCCGAAATCATGCTGAAAGAAAGCCCTGCAATGGTACTTGTATTGCTTACCAAAACTACCCAAACTTCTTTGCTGGATTGTTAGTGTAAACAGATTACAATAACTACATTATTTATATACTGGTTAAGTTATAACCCAACTTATTTTTGGGCCAAAGACTTAGAAACATATTTCATTATATAACAACATTTCACAAAGAATTTAATTTCACAGTTTCCAATATAAAGCTTCATTATACTCAAAATGTTAAACTTGTTCACCTGTTTAATTTTCTGAATTCTAATCACCCGGGCGGACTACTGCATGTTGCACAAATTAGAGTGCACAGAAGATTAGTCGGTTTTACAGTACAAGTGTACAAGACAATTAAAAACAAACATATTTTGATTTTGCCCCACCCCGCACACCCTGCCCTCTTCCCCGCCTCAGGGAAACACAAATTAAAAAGATTCCAAGGCACGCACATCAACAGAGAATTGGTAGGGGAAATGGAGGTCTAAAAGTCCTTCGGGGTCTGCTGACGGCACACTGATCATCAACAGCAATGCCAAAACAAATGTTGGACTCAACAGAATCTATGAGGCCTATCTGTAGTTCATCCTCATCAAGAATCAAACACTGCTCATCACCTGGAATCAACACTTCTGAAAATGTGAACCTTTCAACCAGAACATTGCTATTCCACTAGATTAAGCAATGGCGAGCCAGTTTTTCTGAGAACATTGCTATTTCACCCACCTCAAACCAATGCTGCTGCTTCTGAATTGGTAACGTTAATTGCCCTAATTTGGGTGAGCCTCTTAACAAATTAGACAAGACCACACACATTCGAGAGTGCCTGAAGCAGCAACTTTGGAAATGAAACATGAAGGAAGGACCATGAAGTGAAGCAGTTGAAACTCGTGATTGTAATTTTGAAGAAATTGTGAATACATTTCTACGCTATCAAACCTCAGTTGATTCATCGTCAAGATCACCAAGGCAACAGGACTAGCATCAACAACAAAGCCTGAAATAGTGGCCTCATGCAAGCATCATACCAAACGGTGGAAACTATGAGCATGCACCTAATTGTGCCTGAATTAAAAGTCAACCAATTTGTGGCAAGTTAAAACTGAAACATATGGACTGGACTACTCCTTGCCTCTGTGGAGTTTGTTGTGTTGGACAGCTGTCACTGTGGAGGTACTGGAAACTATCTACCTTGGAAGTTCTATGTCAAACAAGTTGGGTTTGGGTTTCTACAATTGATGGAAGAGATCTTTGTAAGTGATAATTAGTTACTGTAAATAAATAATGGATATATTGAAATACATGCAAGAAATAATTAGTGAAAGATAACTTTTTATGCCTAATCTGCCTGAATCTAATGAATTTCCCTGAGTATATTTTTGCATATGACAATTGTAATATAACCTGTGAATGATTTCATTTGACTGGACATTCATGGGACGTCAATGGTTTTGGACATCAGTAAACAATGAGTGACATCAGGATTCATGACATTATAAAAATAGCAATTTTTACTGAAATTTTCCAATACTTTCCCGATATGAGATATTTCAAAATGTAGGTACTGGTTGTAGTCTATTGTGATCAAAGTATATTAAGTTGTCTTTATAAGAATTCATATGAGAATGTATTAATTTAGTCTCGAATTGTAATTTTTGGCTCTCAAGAAATAAAATTTCTTCGACTCTTTTATTAAAATCCATATGAATGAAACTTGTTTAAGATCTACATTTATATATTTTAGTATGTGAGAGCTTTATTACATACAGCTGTTTTGTACATTTATTTTATATTTCTTATAATTGTTGAATTATTTTTTCGTAAGTTATGGTTTTTATTCAATGATTTGAAAATTGTGTTGATTCAGTCAATAAGAAGAAATGTATACTCTATTAACAGTCTTTTTTAAATTATATTTTTAATTGTCATGGTGGAGCTTGCACAGAGAGGCCACTTTATCATTGAAACTGTATTAGGTATTTGGAATAATTGTCCTTCCTCAAATAAGTTGCTAGATAAATGATAATTCTGTATTGTAGGTTCCTACATGATGAAACATGGAGAAGACACGAAACCGGGATATTAAAGCCGAGAAAGAAAAATATGACGTGCTTGGCTCAGTACTCCCGCAGGATGGATTTATACAGGGCTAGAGTGATGTCATGTTACCCTCCAAAAGGTAGCAGTTTACGTTAAATGACGTTCAGTCAATT
>SAYR01062279.1:862066-897033 GCA_004382745.1 Argopecten irradians irradians | reverse complement strand
TATTACACTATATCTAATTAATTTCCTATATGATTATTGCCAAGGTAGTCAGATGACCATTAAGGCCCTTGGGCCTCTTGTTGTTGTTTTGTGAGCCTGTAAAACCATGGTAACCAAATTTGCCAAAAATTGGGATTTTTAACCCAAAATTACACCCCCTCTAGGAGAATTGTTTTTCTTGAACACAGTTTAAAACCAAGCATCACTGTCGTGATAGCAGAACTGAGCCTATTTCGACATAGGTATAACATTAAACTTTTGAGCAATCTTACCTCGTACCGCAGCTATCAATGTCTGCTCCTATAGTATTGAGTTTTTCCGTCTTAGATGCACATTCGGATACCCTCTAAACCATTAATCTCGAACTCATTTTGTTGAATTTCTTTATGCAAATGTGAAGCCTGCATATAAGTATCTAGATTGAATTCACCAATTTTAGGACATGTACATTTTTTTTTATTTTTTATGCATATAATAAAACGGGGGCTTTCTGCTTAACAAAATTCTAACCCATGGCCATTCAGTCTAACTGTGAACTGCTACCTGGGACTGATCGGTCAACAAGATGGCCGACCAGCCGCCATCTTGGATTTTGATAGTTGAAGTTTGTTACTGCTATTTATCAAAAAGTACTGAAGGGATCTTTCTCAAATTTCATGAGTTGGTTCC
Source organism: Argopecten irradians irradians (assembly GCA_004382745.1). Classification (NCBI taxonomy): domain Eukaryota; kingdom Metazoa; phylum Mollusca; class Bivalvia; order Pectinida; family Pectinidae; genus Argopecten; species Argopecten irradians. Next base: position 896,364 of record SAYR01062279.1, on the reverse strand, counting down.
CCTTGGGCCCTAGCTGTGCATATTGCATTCTGGGACAGATTGGTCTGCAAGATGGCCGAGAGGCAGTCATCATGAATTTTGATAGTTGAAATTTATTACCACTATTTCTCAGAAAGCACTCAAGAGATGGTTCTCAAATTTCGTATGTAGGTTCCCCTTGGGCCCTAGTTGTGCATATTGCATTTTGGGACTGATTGGTCAACAGGATGGCTGATAGGCCGCCGTCTTGGATTTTGATTGTTAAAGTTTGAAAAGCAGAGAAAAGATCCCTCTTTCAATTGTCAGACATAAATTAATCTTTGGGTGGGCGCCAAGATTCCTTTGGGATCTCTTGTTATCGTTTACTTGGACATTGTAGAAAACACCCAAATATAGATTTCAGTTGTCGATCTTGATCCATCAACGAAAACCAATTAGAAGTCTTTTGTTTCTATAATTTCAGCTCTCACTCAACAATTAGGTTTTTACAGAAGCGTATTAGGTTCACATAGGAAAATATTTATGTAGGATAGGAAAATGATTATATGGCAGCTGCCTCTTAATTTACCTGGCAGCTGCCAAATGAATAAATGGCGGTCACCATATAAATATCTGCCAGAAATATAAGTGGCAGCCGCCATTTAATTATGTGGCTGCTGGCAAATAAAACATTTTTGTTATCCTGAAAAAATATTTTCCTATGTGAGCCTAATACGCTTCCATAGATTTAAGATAAAGTTGTCTTGATCATAAATGAATAGAGTTGGTGTTACTTTTTAGATTTTTTAGCTCACCTGGCCCGAAGGACCGGTGAGCTTATGTCATGGCGCGGCGTCCGTCGTCCGTCGTCCGTCCGTCCGTCCGTCCGTCAACATTTCCTTTAAATCGCTACTATTCATAGAGTTCTGCATGGAATGTAACCAAATTTGGCCCCAAACATCCTTGGCAGAAGGGGAACAGAACTTGTATAAATTTTGGCTCTGACCCCCCTGGGGCAGGAGGGGCGGGGCCCAATAGGGGAAATAGAGGTAAATCCTTTAAATCGCTACTAGTCATAGAGTTCTACATGAATTGTTACCAAATTTGGCCATAAGCATCCTTGGGGGAAGGGAAACAGAACTTGTATAAATTTTGGCTCTGACCCCCTGGGGGCAGGAGGTGTGGGGCCCAATAGGGGATTTAGAGGTTAATATTAAAATTCCTTCAGAAAAGAAACAATGAACCTGTATTCAGAACATTACTTGGCATTACAAACCAGGTGAGCGATACAGGCCCTCTGGTTTTGTGAACACATTTTTAATGTACGTACATTCTTTATAATATTACATATACAATGTACGTATATGTACATTACGTAGCTACACATGTAGATGCATTAACGCAAACGTGTGTACATTGTTCATATACATATAGTACGTGTACATGTATTCCAGTTGGGTATAAGCACATTTTAGTTGGGGAAACCAAATATTGATTTTACAGATAGCACTGTAAAAGGTGGACCTATAGGAGGTCAGACAATTGTGACGCTGAGAAACGAACATCTTCAGTATATTCTTACATGGTAAGTATCTAGACTGTTGTGACGCTGAGAAACGAACATCTTCAGTATATTCTTACATGGTAAGTATCTAGACTGTTGTGACACTGAGAAACGAACATCTTCAGTATATTCTTACATGGTAAGTATCTAGACTGTTGTGACGCTGAGAAACAAACATCTTCAGTATATTCTTACATTTTAAGTATCTAGACTGTTGTGACACTGAGAAACGAACATCTTCAGTATATTCTTACATGGTAAGTATCTAGACTGTTGTGACACTGAGAAACGAACATCTTCAGTATATTCTTACATGGTAAGTATCTAGACTGTTGTAACACTGAGAAACGAACATTTAGACAATTGTGACGCTGAGAAATGAACATCTTCAGTATATTCTTACATGGTAAGTATCTAGACTGTTGTGACACTGAGAAACGAACATCTTCAGTATATTCTTACATGGTAAGTATCTAGACTGTTGTGACACTGAGAAACGAACATCTTCAGTATATTCTTACATGGTAAGTATCTAGACTGTTGTAACACTGAGAAACGAACATTTAGACAATTGTGATGCTGAGAAACAAACATCTAGACAATTGTGACGCTGAGAAACAAACATCTAGACGATTGTGATGCTTAGAAACAAACATCTAGACAATTGTGATGCTTAGAAACAAACATCTAGACAATTGTGACGCTTAGAAACAAATATCTAGACAATTGTGACGCTGAGAAACGAACATCTTCAGTATATTCTTACATGGTAAGTATCTAGACAATTGTGACGCTGAGAAACAAACATTTAGACAATTGTGACACTGAGAAACAAACATCTAGACAATTGTGACACTGAGAAACAAACATCTAGACGATTGTGATGCTGAGAAACAAACATCTAGACGATTGTGACGCTGAGAAACAAACATCTAGACGATTGTGATGCTTAGAAACAGACATTTAGACGATTGTGACGCTTAGAAACAAATATCTAGACGATTGTGACGCTGAGAAACAAACATCTAGACGATTGTGATGCTGAAAAACAAACATCTAGACGATTGTGACGCTGAGAAACAAACATCTACAGTATATTCTCACATGGTAAGTATCTAGACAATTGTGACACTGAGAAACAAACATTTAGACGATTGTGACACTGAGAAACAAACATCTACAGTATATTCTCACGTGGTAAGTATATAATATGACTGAAGGCAAGGCCTTAAAGGGCGCAGCCAAATGTTTTAATATGAATCATGCACAACATAGGAAGAGCGAAGCTCTACTTGTTTATTTTATTTTCTATTTCATATAGAAGACATAATTTAGAAATAAATGGACGCACTTTAAACTATAGAAGTATATGATGTAATAATTGTCTAGCATAAACTCAAAGAAATGAACTCAAAGATTCGGATTTCTCTGTGTCCATTCAAAGCCTAGAGTGCCGCTTATGCGAATCCTATGATTTCGCGCCATTTGTTGACGTTATGTGACATCATGATTCCTTGGGCTCATCTTCGCTTCGTGGATTTTTCAACTGCTTTCAATAGCTTTTAATTTTTAGCTCACCGGTCATGGCGCGTCGTCCGTCGTCCGTCCGTCCGTCCTTCCGTCCGTCAACATTTCCTTTTAAATCGCTACTAGTCATAGAGTTCTCTGGATGGATTGTAACCAAATTTGGCCAGAAACATCCTTGGGGGAAGGGGAACAGAACTTGTATAAAATTTGGCTCTGACCCTCCGTGGGCAGGAGGGGCGGGGCCCAATAGGGGAAATAGAGGTAAATCCTATAAATCGCTACTTGTCCTAGAGTTCTACATGGAATGTAACCAAATTTGGCCAGAAACGTCCTTGGGATTAACAGAATTCGTATAAATTTTGGCTTTGACCCCCTGGAGCAGAAAAAGTGGGGCCCAATAGGGGAATTAGAGGTAAATATTCAAATTCCTTCAGAAAAGAAACAATAAACTTGTATTCAGAACATTGCTTGGCATAACAAACCAGGTGAACGATACAGGCCCTCTGGGCCTCTTGTTAAAATGTTATTATTATTATCTAAAAATTAATAAAAAAATCTTTAATTACTCTTGTTATGCATTTGCATTAGTTAAATATATATTTATTTACTGGGGATAGCAGTACCGGAGCAAGGCACAACCTCCCCATATGTATGACAAAATGGCGGTCGCAAACTGAAGCTGTCAGTGTTTAGGATTGAATTTTGAAGATTGTGTTTTAAGCTCACCTGGCCCCAATGATTTCCTTTAAATCGCTACTAGTCATAGAGTTCTGCATGGATTGTAACCAAATTTGGCCACAAACATCCTGGGGGGAAGGGGAACAGAACTTGTATAAATTTTGGCTCTGACCCCCCGGGGGCAGGAGGGGTGGGGGCCAATATGGGAAATAGAGGTAAATCCTATAAATCACTACTTGTCCTAGAGTTCTGAATGGAATATAACCAAATTTGGCCAGAAACTTTGTGTCCTTTGGGCACGAAGGGCTGCGCCCTTATGATATATGAGAATGTCAAAATCAAGTCGCATTTTACGTTTCTGTCTACTGAGACAATCGTGGGACGTCATTTTTAGCTCACCTGGCCCGAAGGGCCGGTGAGCTTATGTCATGGCACGGCATCCGTCGTCCGTCTGTCCGTCAACATTTCTTTTAAATCGCTACTAGTCATAGAGTTCTGCATGGATTGTAACCAAAATTAGCCACAAACATCCTTGGGGGAAGGGGAACAGACCTTGTATAAATTTTGGCTCTGGTCCCCCGTGGGCAGGAGGGGCGGGGCCCACTAGGGGAAATAGAGGTAAATCCTTTAAATCGCTACTTGTCCTAGAATTCTGCATGGATTGTAACCAAATTTGGCCATAAACATCCTTAGGGAAAGGGGAACAGTACTTGTATAAATTTTGGCTCTGCCCCTGGGGGTAGGAGAGGTTGGGCCCAATAGGGGAAATATAGGTAAATCATATAAATTGCTACTTGTCCTAGAGTTCGGCATGGATTGTAATCAAATTTGGCCAGAAACATCCTTGGGGGAAGGGGAACAGAACTTGTAAAAAAATTTTGGCTCTGACCCCCCGGGGGTAGGAGGGGCGGGGCCCAATAGGGGAAATACAGGTAAATCCTATAAATCGCTACTTGTCCTAGAGTTCTGCATGGATTGTAACCAAATTTGGCCAGAAACATCCTTGGGGAAAGGGGAACAGAACTTGTATAAATTTTGGTTCTGACCCCTCAGGGGCAGGAGGGGCGGGGCCCAATAAGGGAAATAGAGGTAAATCGCTGCTTGTCCTAGAGTTCTACATGGAATGTAACCAAATTTGGCCAGAAACATCCTTGGGATTTACAGAATTCGTATAAATTTTGGCTTTGACCCCCTGGAGCAGAAAAAGTGGGGCCCAATAGGGGAATTAGAGGTAAATATTCAAATTCCTTCAGAAAAGAAACAATAAACTTGTATTCAGAACATTGCTTGGCATAACAAACCAGGTGAACGATACAGGCCCTCTGGGCCTCTTGTTAAAGTGTTATTATTATTATCTAAAAATTAATAAAAAAATCTTTAATTACTCTTGTTATGCATTTGCATTAGTTAAATATATATTTATTTACTGGGGATAGCAGTACCGGAGCAAGGCACAACCTCCCCATATGTATGACAAAATGGCGGTCGCAAACTGAAGCTGTCAGTGTTTAGGATTGAATTTTGAAGATTGTGTTTTAAGCTCACCTGGCCCCAATGATTTCCTTTAAATCGCTACTAGTCATAGAGTTCTGCATGGATTGTAACCAAATTTGGCCACAAATATCCTTGGGTGAAGGGGAACAGAACTTGTATAAATTTTGGCTCTGACCCCCGGGGGCAGGAGGGGCGGGGCCCAATAGGGGAAATAGAGGTAAATCCTATAAATCGCTACTTGTCCTAGAGTTCTGCATGGATTGTAACCAAATTTGGCCAGAAACATCCTTGGGGGAAGGGGAATAGAACTTGTATAAATTTTGGCTCTGACCCCCCGGGGGCAGGAGGGGCGGGGCCCAATAGGGGAAATAGAGGTAAATCCTATAAATCGCTACTTGTCCTAGAGTTCTGCATGGATTGTAACCAAATTTGGCCACAAACATCCTTGGGGGAAGGGGAACAGAACTTGTATAAATTTTGGCTCTGACCCCCTGGGGGCAGGAGGGGCGGGGCCCAATAGGGGAAATAGAGGTAAATCCTATAAATCGCTACTTGTCCTAGAGTTCTGCATGGATTGTAACCAAATTTGGCCACAAACATCCTTGGGGGAAGGGGAACAGAACTTGTATAAATTTTGGCTCTGACCCCCCGGGGGCAGGAGGGGCGGGGCCCAATAGGGGAAATAGAGGTAAATCCTATAAATCGCTACTTGTCCTAGAGTTCTGCATGGATTGTAACCAAATTTGGCCACAAACATCCTTGGGGGAAGGGGAACAGAACTTGTATAAATTTTGGCTCTGACCCCCAGGGGGCAGGAATGGTGGGGCCCAATAGGGGAATTAGAGGTAAATATTCAAATTTCTTCAGAAAATAAACAATGAACCTGTATCCAGAACATTACTTGGCATTACAAACCAGGTGAGCGATACAGGCCCTCTGGGCCTCTTGTTTTATCATGACGTCACTCTTACCTGTGAAGTACTGATAGTGTTATTATAAATGTTATGTGATAATAATATTCAATCAATAGATACAAAAAATAATTGACAATGTTGTGTAAACCTGCTGAGCCCTGGTAATGTAGTACCCACATGTTACTTTGAGATGTTTTACTTTCCAGGTATGGTATTTGTTTTCTGAGCCTTATAATGTATGCACGGCGATTTAGAAAACCACCAGCTCTGCAAACACAGATTCGGCGCAAATAACACCATGTGAATGTAATGAAGAACTTGGTAACCATTTTCCATTGACTTTGATGGGTGTAGTAGTGTTTCATGGAGACTTGCAATCTATTGCCGTTTCAATCCATTTTTACGAACAAAAACTACTCTTATTCCAGGTAGACGAGATTTACATATCATGTCAACCATGGATGATCGAATAACACTCTGTTTAGTTGATGTACTGAATTGTAGTATATTTAAGCAATAAACTGTTACCAGATTGGACGCCCATCTGGAAGAAAGATAAATATAATGGCGCCCTTTATGGCACCATGAATATTTATATATATATATATTTATATTATATTTGTATATTCATCAGATGGTGGGCTATTCAAATCGCTTTTTCGTCCGTGGTCCATGGTCCGTCCGTCCATCTGTCCTTCCGTCCGTTAACAATTCTTGTTACCGCTATTTCTCAGAAAGGACTGATGGGATCTTTCTCAAATGTCATATGTAGGTTCCCCTAGGACCCTAGTTGTGCATATTGCATTTTGGGACCAATCGGTCAACAAGATGGCCGATAGGCCACCATCTTGGATTTCGACAATTAAAGTTTGTTACTGCTATTTCTAGGAAAGTGCTGAAAGGATTCTTCTCAAATTTCACATATACCGGTAGGTTCCCCTAGGGCCCTAGTTGTGCATATTGGGACTGATCGATCAACAAGATTGCCGACAGGCTGCCATCTTGGATTTTGACAATTGAAGTTTGTTACCGCTATTTCTCAGAAAGTGCTGAAGGGATTCTTCTCAAATTTCACATGTAGGTTCCCCTAGGGCCCTAGTTTTGCATATTGCATTTTGGGACCAATCGGTCAACAAGATGGCTGACAGGCCGCCATCTTGGATTTTGACAATTGAAGTTTGTTACCGCTATTTCTCAAGAAGGGATCTGTCTCAAATTTCATTTGCATGGTCCCGTAGGTCCCTGGTTATGCATATTGCATTTTGGTACCGATCGGTGAACAAGATGGCCAACAGGACGCCATCTTTGATTTTGACAATTGAATTTTGTTACCGCTATTTCTCAAAAAGTACTGAAAGGGTCTGTGTCAAATTGCATGTGCAGGTTCCGCTAGGGGTCTAGTTGTGCATATCACATTTTCGGACTGAAAGGTGAACAAGATGGCCGATAGGTCGCCATCTTGGATTTAGTTGAAGCTTAATTTAAAATTGTTACCATTTTTGCTCAGAAAAGTACTGAAATGATCTGTCTAAAATTTTATAAGTAAGTTCCCCTAGGACCTTAGTTGTGCATTCAGATCGGTCAAAAAGATGGCCGACAGGTAGCCATCTTGTTTTTTTATAATTGAAGTTTGTTACTCAGAAAGTACTCAAAGGATCATTCTCAAATTTCATGTGTAGTAATATGTAGTAAAAGTTTGAAAAGCAGAGAAAAGATTCCTCTTTCCTTTGTCAGACATAGATCATTCTTTGGTGGGCGCCAAGATCCCTCTGGGGTCTCTTGTAAAATTATTTGACTGTTATATATAGACGTAAGTATACATTGTCAGTGAAGCGACCGAAACATTCAAAATTCATATGCTTGATCAGATGGGAGTTCATAGCCTGATATTTCCCATCTGGTTTAACATAGATTAAACGAGAAACTGAAACAGAGCTTTTTCCTCATTGCTTTGGGAATGGGGCCTGTGGCTTTGAATTTGGGAAAATGTACGACAAAGATTTGGGGAAAATTATGAAATAGGAAATAAATCACAATGAATAAGATTTTTTTTATTTCCAGTGTAGTTTATGTACTTTTCTGAAGCCAATTCACAAATAATGAAGCCCAACTTTGATTTTGGGAAATTTAGGGCTTGAATTGGGGAAAATTATATGGCTTTGCCATGGGGAATGGGGCTGAATTTCAGCCCCAAATCATGCTGAAAAAAAGCCCTGTGAAAGTAGAATGGAAATATATATATGTATCAAGTGATATGTTGATAACATTGATTTCTATCTATACTGTATATCATATTTTTTTGTTGGAAAATAAAGTTTAAGTATAATTACAATGTTCTTAAATTGTTTCCTGTCCAGTCTTGGATGCTGTAGACCAACAACTTATCAAATTCCTTTGTTCTTAAGCAGAAGAATTTGTACTACTACCCATATTGGACATCACTTCTCTAGCCCATTTGCTGCAGACCAAATATGAACCAATCCTCATCAATACAAAATAGGAAAATAAAAGATTTTAGAACTGGTTGACATTGGTTCCCTTCTCCTAAGAATGTTTCAGGCAACAATCCACGAAAGTTATTATCAACAAGAAGTGATTTAATGCTGGATCGTGGGAGAAAGGACACAGCACCATAAGCTGAGCTAAGAACAAAACAAATCAAATACTTTGCAATTTTATTGGCATAACTTTCAAAGCATATCAACATTATATGTCAGTCATTGGAAGACTTGTATAAGTAGGATATAAAAAAGTGTTAGAACAACAATATACTAATCTTAAAGATCAAAGGGACTAGAAAAAGTATTATAGACAAAATAGACTTATCTATAGCATTCAACATAGAATAGATAGGAATATACAGAGATTCTGTTTTTGTTCATGAGTTAGAATGGATATCCTCTAAATCTTAAAAATGCCACAAAACTACCTGGTAGTTGACATTTCAAGTTGACGGTTGTGAAATTGCAAGACAACAATTTATTAATTACACAGAATCACTACTGTATCAAAATGTTAGCCCCTGTTTAAACTAGTGATTTTTTCTAAAATTAATCACTTAGAAGCAGGCAGTCTACAAGTGGACGGTCTACGGAGAGCGACATAGAAGATCTAATTTTAATTAGATTATGTAAGCATCATGCCTATAGCCTTATACTGGGTAGGTATTCCTATTGACTAGTGGGTTGTTGTGTTAGTTAGTTGTAAATTTTGGCAAAATATGCAAAAAATTGTACATATCAGTTTAGTAAGTTCACAGGGTTCAGTACATATTTCTGTCACCAAATAACCACGGCATTATGTTTGCTAGTGTTTATAGCATAAACAAGGAACGCTTGTTTGACCGGATTCAACTTTACAAAAGCATACACATCGAGTACTTTTTGACCTTGTCATGCAAATATGGCATTTCAATCATCACAAATATTCCTATTATATACTTTAAGGAACACTGCATGAACATGAAACGAAAACCTGTTCAACCGCTGTATTTTGTACATGCAGATTTGTGGAAATGCAATTAAACTCCTGAATTTAACATTAAAAAACAAACAAAAGACAGTTGAACATTGAATTGGTATCAATTGGAATGCCTTCGTACTTACAAACAACACAACGATTTACCAGTCAACAGTAATACTTAGGTTTGGCCCGATACATACACAATTAACTTAGTTATACAAGTATACAAGACATCACTCATTTAAACAGGGTCTAAAAGCTAAGGTTAGCCTCCTAAGACCCGTATCTCATCTTGGACAACTGTAACAAATATAACCACAAGGAAGTTGAGCAAATTTCTGGACAGACAATGTGGTTAATGATGAAACCTATTACAATTTTTGTGGGCAGCTAGACCAGATATATGTGGAGTTATGCCCCTTTGGATGATTCACTGGCACTACTGGTACTATTTAAAGATGCTCCACCGCCGACAGAGCATAAATGACATTCATCATGAGAACAATAATTGGTGTTTAATATTGTATATATATATCTAATTAACACAAAAAATAATATAAGATATTTTTTTTTGCTTTTGGTCATGCGCAATCAGTACTTCATTCCATATAGGATATAGTGCAACAGATTTTTTTCGGGATGCAATTAATTATTTTTTTATATTTTCAACTTTGAAGTAAAATTAGAAGCTGAAACTTTTCAACGGTGGTTATTGTGTAAAGTAAGTAACTTTTGTAACTGAAGAAAAATACTAAATCGTCTGCTCCTGTTTTTGATAGTGAAAAAATAACATTTGTCAGCGGTGGAGCATCTTTAAATTACCATTTAAGAATGTAGTCTCGTGGTAAGGGAGACAGATCATGATTTTTTTCATACAGACGCTTGAGTTATGACAGTGCCTCAAGCTCTTCAAGCATTTGAATGACCGCGATTTGATTAAAACCCCCCTTTTCTGAAGTTTGAATTTATGAATAAATTATTTTATTAGTTTTAAAAATAGTAACACAAATAATCCTATCAATCTTAAATTGCTATTTTATGATAAATATATATTAATTAAACATTGTTAATAATTTTAAAACTAAAAGTATTGACATCTAGGCTATATTGTAACAGAAAATTCTGCAGTGAATGTATAAAAAGTATACATAATAGGGGAGATAACTCTATTGTGAATCCCGTCTTTTTCAATGAAAAATGAAGGTTTTTTGGTGCTAAAAATGCTCTATCTTGACAAATTGTGGTTCAATTTTCTTGAAAATTGACTGATTAAAAGCAACTTTGTCACTTTTTAGTCTGTTATTTTTCTATAAAAATTGAACTTCACAATTTCGATTTATTTTCATTTTGGTGAGAATATTTTAGGTAATTTACTTCTTTACGTCTTTTTTACCTAATTTCCTCCAAAAATGATCACTAGAAATTAATTATGACGAGAAGTAAAGCATTTTCTTAAAAAAGGATTGATATATATCACATCAATTAAACAATATATATATCGTAGAACATTTTGTTAATTATTTTCATTTACAGGGCAGATATAGTACAGACTAATGCTGTTTTATCATGTGCAGAATCTACTCAAAAATGGCAAATTTGAATATTTGTTTAGAAAAAATAGATGGTTCAATTTCTTCGAAACTTTGACAGAAGATGCATAACAACATATTTACTTCATATCAACATATTTACTTCATAAATCAAATATGAAAAATATTGAACGACAGGAAAATTTTGGGGAATGTGAGACTACCACCTTAACTTAAAGACCACATCAGTAATCGAAGAAACCCAAAGAAAGTGTGTATTAACCTGTGCTCTCATGGTCGAACATACTGCAGAGCTGATCCTGACATGTGGTAGCATTCTCTAATAAATCAAAACAAGTGGACATTTTATTGTCTTTGATTTAGGAATTTTGTTTTATATCAATCAATTCTATAGTTACTGAAAAATCAAGAATTTGATGTAATCAGCAATTATCAAATATCACTACTGCACGTGTCACTACTGAAGTCTTGGTAAAATCATAAAGGACAAGATAGCAGTTGTGGCTGCCATTTTGAATATCTGCTCACTTAAAAGGTCCGGTTGCAAAATCCGCCCACGTGCCGAATTTTTTCAAATTTTGCAGTGTTAAAGGTCTAGGTACATAACTACTTTTTATGTGCTGTTTATTTATTTTGTATGTTTTAAAAAGGCATAAAGAGCCTGAAATGATGTTTTCTAAAATTACTTTGGGTATATGGCAAGGGGACCCCTTGTGTCCATCTTTTGAACATAATTTTCATTTTTTAATTATTTTTTGTTAATAAAAGATACTTCATTCTTTATTTCATACCCATTTATAATGATATTTACGAATTATTTTTACGACAAATTGATTTCGAAGCAAAAAAACTCACTTTTTTGTCAGGATAAAAATTGAGGATATTGGGTTTGCTCGAAATATTTGGTATGTTATCGATTTTGTCCACACTTTTAAACCATTTTAAAAACATGCTATAGCTATAATCTTATAACAGATACTTTTTCAAAAAAATTGAAGTCCGGGAAAATAGCATTTCATTGGCTAAAATGTAGCGAGGCGAATTTTCTAAAAAATCAATATTTGCCCTAGTTGACCATAAATTTAAAATTGATCATAGACACCATAATAAAACAACAGTTAGTGATAGATTTTTTGTTAACTAACATATGTACTCTAAAATTATTGCATTTTTATTCCAGCATTTTCCCCAACAGTACAAAAAAGCCTAACAACTATATATGCTCTAAATAGTTTCTCTTTTCATATCAGAAGTAAAATAATTATTGGAAAGAAGTGTATTTTCTTCAGCAACTTAAACGCAAAAGGTACAAATAAGATTATCCATCTCTCTTATGTAGATAAAAAATATTTTAAATTGAATTAAAAATGATTAAAGAGGGAAACAGAGTTATATTTGATTTTCAAATAAAATATGTATAATTTAAAAATAATACCAGCACCACAAAGGCTGCAATCTTGATTTTTAGCAATCAGATGGCTTTTATTTCGAAACAATTGCAACAATGAATTTAAAACTATTACTATCTCATTCGCCATAACCCATAAGTACCAATTTTCATTAATATCTAATAATATCTAAATTTCAACCAATCAGAGACCTCCATTTTGTTTCCATGGCAACCAATCTTTTTGAAAGTGATACCATGTTATTCAGCATACCTCGTAACCCCTATATACCAATTTTCACTTAAATCTGACAATATCTAAATTTCAACCAATCAGAGGCCTCCATTTCGTTTCCATAGCAACCAATCTTTTTGAAAGTGATACCATGTTATTCAGCATACCTCGTAACCCCTATATACCAATTTTCACTTAATTCTGACATCATTTAAATTTCCGCCAATCAGAGGCCTCCGTTTTGTTACCATGGCAACTAATGTTGTAAAAGGTGTTACCATGATATTAAGCATCTAAAATTATTATTGTACTCTCATTTTCACTTATATCGAACTCTGGAATCATAAACTGGAAATGTATAACTAGATATACTAACAAAGAAGTGGTCCGTTGCTACATGCACTCTCTTTTTTAAGTCACTCAAAAACTGTTTTCCCGGATTTTTATTTTGAAACTAATTTACACATAGACAGAAAATGTCATGGGAGTATTTTTAATTGGAGGTAAAATTGTGGACAAAACCAGTAACAGGGTGATATGAGATGACAAAGAGCAATGTTTCGTTTTCGTTTTTTTCCAAAAAAAAAAAACTTTTTCGTAAAAAATATTATTTCAAACAAAATTTTCCATAAAAAATCTAAAAGAAATGACTTATATATAAAGTATACGATCTGCTCAAATGATTTATGAATAAAAAATGTAGAATATTTTACAAAGGTTAAACTTTTTTGGCATGTTTACGCAGGTAGTTTTAATGAACATGACTACAAAGAATTCAGGCCCTTTGGGCCTTTTTGAAATCACAAAAGGAAAAAGAAGTGTCATTTTAAAGGGACAACTAGTAATACTTTCAATATGCAAAGTTTCAAGAAAATTGGGCTGTGGGCAGTTTCTATGGGATTTTTAACATTAGCTTGAACACCATCTTTACAAACTAATGATCAGTTCATTATAACTAGTCATTCAATGTAAATTCCTCTGATCCTTCTATGTTCAGAAAGTTAGTGCACAACAGTAGACCAACAGTCCCCCATAGTAATCTGCTAATCACATAATACAAAATAACAGGTACAGCCTTCAAATAAACTATATAGCAAACAATCAACCATAAACATAACAATATATCTATATGTATAATATATGTACAATATCAACTATGGACCTTTACTGAGGTTCATATGGTGTTATATTACCCTGGTAGAATCAGATAATGACCGAGAGCGTAGCCGGAGGTCGACCATTATTTGATATTCTACCAGTCCTTAGAGTTATATGTGCCGTAAAATTTCATATTCACAAATCAAAAAAGAGCTTTGATATTTCACTTACAACTAAAAATTACCTCCATTTTGAAAATTACAAACCTTACAATGCATAGTTTTAATTTTACAAGAACGAATAAGAGCTGAAAATGATTTTTGGCATCATTACATTTTACATAATATACAGTGGAGTGAAATGAGTACATACAATTACAATTTCATTTAACATTTTTACAAGGTAATAAGTAATTGTAAAGTGATTTCTGCAGGTATGTTTCCATCTAAACATATATGAGACATAAAAAACATTAATTTTACAGTGCTTAAAGAGAATAGTCGGACAAAGAAAACCAGTCTGAATGCGTTCATTGGCCTTCACAAAGTCCTTACACATCCAAACGATGGTCAAGTTCTGCTTACGTTGTCTAGTTTTGATAATTAAAATCATGGAAAAACCCTGTGTAAATTTAGCATGGTTCTTAAAATAAACTCTTCGAAAGCGAGGCTGCGTGGAAATGTAACCACAGACAAAACCAGCCAGGAGGACGTTTTAGGATTCCTATAAAATGAATTAATTTTTTCGCATGCATAGCGATTTTGACAGGAGATTTTATTTTTCTATTTAATAAGAAATTGTACTGGATATATTCACTCCATTTTTATCAACATAGCCTTCCATTGCCCGACTATTCACTTTAAATTCTATCTTGTAAATAATGTTTACATGGCATTGATTTCCATAGCTTAATTCATTAAACCTGATGGTTTTCAAGAGTTAACTGAAGAAAAAATCTAAGTACTCAAATACTGCATATACAACACAGCAGAAACAGAAATGTAGGATGAAATCAAATGAATTTCCAAAATCAAAATATATAAACCATTATAAAGACTTTGATATCAATTATTTGAAGAATATTCAACTGATCACAAAAATAATGTTTTATTTGACATTCTTAATTAAAATTCCTACCTAAAATAAAAGATTTTAAAATGAAGAAACCAAAAGTTTATACTCTTGACTCTTGTGTTGTACACTTATTTAGGTAAAACCATGCATACATGAGGACTGTAAGGCTATTGTCTTTAACTCAGATCTGTTTTCAACAATCATTTAAAAGCATTATTTTAATGTACACAGAAAGAACCTCTGATAAGTTAACTTTATAATTCTCAGGTCTATAAGCCTTAGATAGTAAGTCCAATTTGAATTATCATTAACAGAAATTATGTAAGTTAGACAGGAGTCACCAGTGTGCATGGATTGTGTTTACACAGACAACAGTCAGGAAGTACTGACCTAGATGGAGCTGTGTATTATATTCTACCAATCAGAAGGCAGTCTTCCCATGACTGCTTTACAGGTAATGTAGTAATTGAAAGGCCAACTTCTGATTGGTCCAAAGGAATATAATTCAATGAATAGGGAATTTATGAATGGAAGTTTATGAATGAAATGTTTCAAGAGGTCACCACTAGATGTCATTGTAGGGCAAGTTCTACACATATAGTATACCAGATAGCTTTAATCGCGTTGTATTAATAACATGCTTCGTAACTTACAAATTTTCGTAACTTTTGCGTAAGTCATATTTACGAATTACTAAGCATTTCACAAAACGTCAAATCTTACGAACGTTCATAAGAAAAATTTCATTTGGCAATGTCCACTTTCTCTTTCAGTGAGTTAAAAAATTGTGCCAACTTAGTCTAATTCCGAGCATTTTTAGCTCACCTGCCCGAAGCTCACAGGGGTCAAATATGCTAAAATCTTTAAATAACTTCTCCTTAATAACCAAACAGCCTAGGGACCTGATTTTGGGCCTGTGACATGTTGGGATGACAGTTTGTTCAAATGAATGACCTTGACTTTCATTCAAGGTCACAGGGGTCAAATAGGCTTAAATTTTTAAATGACTTCTTCTTGATAACCAAAAGGCATAGGGACCTGATATTGGCCCTGTGGCATGCTGGGATCAAGGGCTACCAAGCTTGTTCAAAAGAATGACCTTGACCTTCATTCAAGGTCACAGGGGTCAAATAGGCTAAAAATATTTGAACGACTTCTTTTTGAGAGGCAAAGGGGCCTCTAATGTGCTTAGGGATGATATAAATTCTTATTTACTCTATTTGTTAAGTATCAACCATGCATGATTACCAGACTGCAGGTGAGCGATTGTTGACGTCGGGCGGTGTAATCGCCGGAGCGGAAATTACATTAAGACATTGAGTTACGAAATATTAATAAGTAGCAAGAAATAATGCTTGTATGTCACAGGTTTAGTAGTTGATTATTTTTATTTTATGTATGACCAATTATATAGAAAGAAATATACCGTACTCTAAAAGTGATTTTGTCGTAGAATAAATACATACAATAGGTATCCTGTGCACTATACATAAAACTTAAACAAATTTTAATATAAGATAACCAAAAATAGCAATTTATTATACATACCATAAAAGCCGAGAAAACACTGGTCAAAATAATTCATTTTATAATTCATTACGTACCCAAATAAGTTATCTATTGATTCCACAAATCAGCAAATAATTTCAACCGAAATCGCAGTCTGGTACAAATTTTAACTTTGACGTCATCAGTACAAAATAAGAACCTGTATGATGGAGATGGACAAAGATTTTAGTGAACATTTACAAGGGATATTAATTGCTTATAGAATAATGAATTTTAAAATATTTTTTGACATATGTAAAAAGAAAGAGAAACAAATATATATCATGCTGACGGTCCAGCGATATCTATTTGTAGTAGTAGGCCCAACCGGGATGCATGGATGATCACTTTCGATTTACAACATGTACGAACCATGTGCAGATGCATGCGGTATATTTTAGCTATACAAAGTAAACTTGTTACCAAAATATGTGTGACCCACATCCTGATGTTATTTTAACAAACAATTTCGAAGTGATATTGGCGTTGTTTATGATACAAGCCTGCATAGTACATGTGAAACTTAGTTGTTAAATATGAATATGTACTGCATGCCAGTCAAACATACATGTAGGCAATATGTATGTTGGGTAAGAACATTTGAATTTCTTCAAACACCACAGTACAAAAATTATAATATAAGAATGAAATGCAGCGATACATGTTATGTATATGTAAAAAATGGTAATTAAGGGCAAGGAAATTGTTAGCGTGGTTACATATGTCTAAATAGTACTCCCAATAGTTAAATTGTTAGCGTGGTTACATATGTCTAAATAGTACTCACAATAGTTAAATTGTTAGCGTGGTTACATATGTCTAAATAGTACTCCCAGTAGTTAAATTGTTAGCGTGGTTACATATGTCTAAATAGTACTCCCAGTAGTTAAATTGTTAGCGTGGTTACATATGTCTAAATAGTACTCCCAGTAGTTAAATTGTTAGCGTGGTTACATATGTCTAAATAGTACTCCCAGTAGTTAAATTGTTAGCGTCGTTACATATGTCTAAATAGTACTCCCAGAAGTTAAATTGTTAGCGTGGTTACATATGTCTAAATAGTACTCCCAGTAGTTAAATTGTTAGCATGGTTACATATGTCTAAATAGTACTCCCAGTAGTTAAATTGTTGGATTACACACAAACAATACACAGATAATAGTTATTTGAATTCTTCTGAAGAACAGTATCCAACAAGCACTTGAATTAGACAAGACAGCCTGATTTGTTTTACGTTTCATTTTTGTTAACCAATTTACAAAATACACTTGTATATAAAAAATATACTTGAATCTAATACAAACATTGAAGTAGTTCAGCAGCTTACAGATATTACATAACATTACCAAAACTAGAACAATTCTGTTTGAATGTTATAAAATCAACAACTATGCATATTTCTACACATTATTATGCTATTTTCTAACTAGAAAATGAAAATAGGATAAAAAGGAATGACCCTGATGTTCCTGGATGTAAAGTGTTTCAAACTCTAGATGGATTCAGCTACAGTATTAGTATCATATACTAAAAATAAAAATTTATAGCAAAGTGATTCAAGTGGATTATATACATTTTTGCAAACAATCATGGCTTTAATATGTTTGCCACAAATAACCTAGCTAAAACTCATATAACTTAGTTAATGAGGCCATCGTGTAATTAAATGTTTTGTTTATAACTGACAATTCATGCGGCCATCGTGTAATTAAATGTTGTCAGTCATGCGGCCATCATGTAATTAAATGTTTAGTTTATAACTGACGATTAATCAGGCCATCGTGTAATTAAATGTTTAGTTTATAACTGACAATTAATGAGGTCATCATGTAATTAATGTTTAGTTTATAACTGACAATTAATGAGGTCATTGTGTAATTAATGTTTAGTTTATAAGTGACAGTTAATGAGGTCATCGTGTAATTAAATGTTTAGTTTATAATGACAGTTAATGAGGCCATCGTGTAATTAAATGTTTAGTTTATAAGTGACAGTTAATGAGGTCATCGTGTAATTAATGTTTAGTTTATAAGTGACAGTTAATGAGGTCATTGTGTAATTAATGTTTAGTTTATAACTGACAGTTAATGAGGTCATTGTGTAATTAATGTTTAGTTTATAATGACAGTTAATGAGGTCATTGTGTAATTAATGTTTAGTTTATAATGACAGTTAATGAGGTCATCGTGTAATTAATGTTTAGTTTATAAGTGACAATTAATGAGGCCATCGTGTAATTAAATGTTTAGTTTATAACTGACAATTAATGAGGTCATCGTGTAATTAATGTTTAGTTTATAATGACAGTTAATGAGGTCATCATGTAATTAATGTTTAGTTTATAATGACAGTTAATGAGGTCATCGTGTAATTAATGTTTAGTTTATAAGTGACAGTTAATGAGGTCATCATGTAATTAATGTTTAGTTTATAATGACAGTTAATGAGGTCATTGTGTAATTAATGTTTAGTTTATAAGTGACAGTTAATGAGGTCATTGTGTAATTAATGTTTAGTTTATAAGTGACAGTTAATGAGGTCATTGTGTAATTAATGTTTAGTTTATAAGTGACAATTAATGAGGCCATCGTGTAATTAAATGTTTAGTTTATAACTGACAATTAATGAGGCCATCGTGTAATTAACAGGTCCAAATTCAATTAGTTAAAGGGCTTAAAGTTCATTAGATTTTTCAAATACACTTTCATGAAAATGCAACAAAACTGCTGTCATAACAGCCCTAGATTTGTTTCCCTTTAAAGCAGTAACACTTCACAATGGAACACGGTTATATTGAAGTCTTCGGGGAAATCTCTTCAAATTATCCAGATTTCAATATAACCAGGGAGTAAGACAATGAATATGTGTGAACAGGGATTGTAATTCATTTCATGTTAAGCAGTACTTCAATATAACCAATTTCAAATTAAGTGGATCCAACTGTATTCTGTAGTCACTAACAGATAGTTTCCACCTTATTAATAGAGGAGGAGGAGGATTGACGAGAGTAGTGTTTTAGTGGACTCCCACTTCCTTCATTGCCGTGTCGTACATAACCACCAGATGAACTACTTCCTGTTCGTTGATGGTAAACAGCACTACTGCCTGAGCTGGAACTACTTCCTTCACGAGTGTGACGTATTGCACTGCCCTCTGGTGGAGAATAGTAGCCACGATTTTGTACCATCACAGGTGAGGACATAACTCCATTCCTTGGTGGAACTTGTGGTGACCTCTGGATAATGGGCGAGGACTGTTCTGTGTGTTGTGGTGAATCGTGAGCTACCTTAGGAGACTTTCGAGGCACCAGTGGAGAGGTATCAACTCCTTCTTTTGGTTTGGGTTTCCTGAAAGATCTTGTTCTGCTCACAATCTTAATGTCTTTCATGTTGATGTGTATATTAGGATTACTGCCATGTCTGGAGAGTGTGCCAGTAGGACTACTGGGCATGCTCCGTGGACTGTACATGCTCCATGTATCAGATTTACTACTTTGTCTACCTCCCTTCTGTTTGAAGAGATTCAACAGGGATTTACTTTTCTGTTTATTTTGAGATTTCAGAGTTGAATGAAGCTCAAGTGTGCCCGACTTGATAGCACTTGCACGAACATCACTCAATTTTTCTTTACTTTGCAGATGAAGAAAGTTTGGATTTGATATTGACCGAACAAGTGTGTCTCTACAAGTTTCATTGAAACGTTTTCGTATTTCTGCGACTGGTTTTAAATTACTTTCATCGATTTCACCATGTAAGCCTTGAATGTTGTAATATGTCTCTACTGATTTCCTATTGTAGTACTGGTGATTATCTGTTAGCAGCTCCATGCTTCCATGAAAGTTTTGCAAGTTTTGAAATGGATTTACAGGTTTTGCTAAATCATAAGTCTGAACATTTTGATTTACATCTGTATTTCTCCTTGTTGACAACCGTTTTGATTCGTCGTGAACATCTTCACAGCTGACAGATCGCAATCTATTGAGCCGTGCTGACCTGCGGCGGCTATGAATTGTTTTTTTGTTCTGATGAGGCAGACTACTAGAGTGTTGATCAGAAGGAAGAATGTAATCTATAACAGCATTGCCTGCCTCTATTTCAGCACTGACTCGCGGAGTCAGGTAGTCATCCCCACTCTGTCCTGAGTCACTCATTCTTCCTCTGGTGGCCTCAAGAAACGAAGGCGGAGGGGACCAAGCGTCGAGTCGAACACTTGGGGACTGAATGTTGCTCCCAGCACTCGACGTAGAATTCATTCTAAAGTAATGATCATCATTGAGTAATGTTCCTTCACTATTGTTTCGTGGGATACCAATTGGTTTAGTATTGTTCTTGGCTGGAGGAGGGAGAGGTGGTCGGTCCGCCAGTGGATTACCCCCCTTTACACCTGAAGTACTAGCAGACCCTTGACTCTGCTTTCTTATAATCTGCGGGGAACTTTTTGAACGGCTCTCTGTGTTTATCCTTCTTGGCAATGGCGGAGGATTGTCAACATTCCCACTGAATAAAATAAAAAAGATTTAAAATAGAGAGCCTAGCTAAAACACTAGATATTTATATATATATCGTCTATGACTAACTTAATTTTGACAGACCGGAGTACAAACCAATTGTGCCATGTTACAGTCTGTGGTGTCCAACATATCTTAGTGCTTTTATGTAGTTTACTGTGACAGGCCATGTTAATTTCTGCCATTCGTTAGTAAGCTTGCCATTATCATCTCGATTGTTTGAATCAGGACATCAAATATTTTAGTTACAAAGTACATATTTTATACATAATTATTGTTCTTGCTGCTTTGAACTATTTGGTTCATCTGTGAGGTACAGCTAGTATTTACAATATCTTTTATTATGTGACTGGTGTTTTTGCTGTATTATAATTGGCACATACGTTTTCAGAAGTATTCATAAACTGCGATATCAACCCCGAAATCGGCGGCGAAAAGCAAGCGAGGTAACTGGACTCAGTCCAGATACCTCTCCCGAGTCCAGTAACCTGTGTCAAAAATAGATCGAGGGAAACACCCTTTAGATGTGACATCAAAATCACTTTTGATGTCGAGTCGTACCCAAATATAGCGTAACGTGAGTTTCCTAATCCAATAACGTCGGGATAACCTATTGTGACGTCATTATTGTAGTCTACAACATATATGGCGGAAGGCAGCAAGTTTACTGCGATCAACGGTGATCAACTGCAAACTTCAATTCATGGAAAACGTTCAAAATTGATAGATGAGCAGTTGATGCATCGATGAAATACTCCGGTTCTACCAGTCTAACACATTAGCAAGAAACATTTGGATATTTATCATATACTACATGAAATGGATGAACCACTTTTGTAAAAAGAACATTTGGAAATATCATCCTGCTTATTGTAGTAAAGTCTTTTTGAAGAACCAGGTTAATATCTCGTAAATGCCATATAATAAAACAGTTTTCAACCTATTTTCAGGTGGCTACAGTGAGTTATCAACCCTCCAAAATGATGTAACCATCGGCCTCTTGCCTCGGGATATATCACTTACTCGGGTTGATAACTCACCGTATCCACCTGAAAATAGGTCGATAATTGTATAATATCAAGTGTTTCTGGTGGCCAATGGTAAAACACACAAGGCAATAGAAACAGAACTCGGGTTGTCTATACTTACTCTGTACTAGAGGCTTGGCTGTTTTGACGAGTATGAACAATGGGAGTAGATCTTGGAACTGGAACAGAAAAAAGATGGAAATGGCATACAGCTGATCAAGACTAAACATTACATTTGATCCTTTCCTGTCTAAATCACATATTTAGTGGTAAGTCACTTATTGTCACTCTCTATATCACATTTAGTGGTAAGTCATTTATTGTCACTCTCTATATCACATTTAGTGGTAAGTCACTTATTTTCACTCTCTAAATCACATATTTAGTGGTAAGTCACTTATTGTCACTCTCTATATCACATTTAGTGGTAAGTCATTTATTGTCACTCTCTATATCACATGTTTAGTGGTAAGTCACTTATTGTCACTCTCTATATCACATGTTTAGTGGTAAGTCACTTATTGTCACTCTCTATATCACCTGTTTAGTGGTAAGTCACTTATTGTCACTCTCTATATCACGATGTTTAGTGGTAAGTCATTTATTGTCACTCTCTATATCACCTGTTTAGTGGTAAGTCACTTAGTGTCCCTCTCTATATCACCTGTTTAGTGGTAAGTCACTTATTGTACCTCTCTATATCACATGTTTAGTGATAAGTCACTTATTGTCACTCTCTATATCACACGTTTAGTGGTAAGTCACTTATTGTCCCTCTCTACATCACATGTTTAGTGATAAGTCACTTATTGTCACTCTCTATATCACACGTTTAGTGGTAAGTCACTTATTGTCACTCTCTATATCACCTGTTTAGTGGTAAGTCACTTATTGTCCCTCTCTATATCATGATGTTTAGTGGTAAGTCACTTAGTGTCCCTCTCTATATCACCTGTTTAGTGGTAAGTCACTTATTGTCCTCTCTATATCACCTGTTTAGTGGTAAGTCACTTATTGTCCCTCTTTATATCACCTGTTTAGTGGTAAGTCACTTATTGTCCCTCTCTATATCACCTGTTTAGTGGTAAGTCACTTAGTGTCCCTCTCTATATCACGATGTTCAGTGGTAAGTCACTTATTGTCCCTCTCTATATCACCTGTTTAGTGGTAAGTCACTTATTGTCCCTCTCTATATCACATGTTTAGTGATAAGTCACTTATTGTCACTCTCTATATCACACGTTTAGTGGTTAGTCATTTATTGTCCCTCTCTATATCACATGTTTAGTGGTAAGTCATTTATTGTCACTCTCTATATCACATTTAGTGGTAAGTCACTTAATGTCCCTCTCTATATCACATTTAGTGGTAAGTCATTTATTGTCCCTCTCTATATCATGATGTTTAGTGGTAACCCACTTAAATAGATTTAGATTTCTGTAACACTTCTGAACACATAAATATTAGCAAAAATAACAAAGTTAAAGGAACAGACACATTCAGGGAATAATATTTGACTTGAGATTCTATAGTAGGAAAATACTGTGTACATATCAAATACTAATGAAAGATCACACAACAGTATGTGGGATATTTCTTTACTAACCAACAGCATCATAGTTCCAGTTATCTTTGAGTATTTTGGGTATATCTGGATTATCAAACGTTGTGAGAGAGACAGATGTAAGGGCAGACAACTTTTCAGCTTCTTCAACATAATCCTCAACCTCTTCTGTTGTTCCACGACGTCCAGGATGGATCTTCCCAAGGGCGTCGACAATATGTTGATCTAGGAGATCATACAGTTTGCTGTCATCACCAGGTGCTGTTTGAAACACATATATGCCATCTCCCATGGGTGCCACCCGGCCGGCCTCCAACAGAAAACTGCCCTGTCCTGAGGCTTCAAAGTATCGGACACTCTTCAGCGGCCACTGGGCAAGCACACACCTACATGTCTGTGTCAATAATAGATACAAAACTTGTAATAGTTAACCATTCCAATATCAAAGGCATAAATAGATATAATACAGACAATCGTTTTAAAGCAAAGTAAATGAAAAGTTCAAAGTTTACATACTAGCTTAATGAAACATTGAATAATACTCAATTTCACATTAACTCAAGTTTGGGAATATTAATACTTGAAAATAGTTTGAAAATAAGAATCAATCTATAATATCAAAGCTTGAAACTAGGGACCAATACTATATTATCTAACCTTACTTCGAAAAGTAGAATTAGATTTATAAATGCTCAAAGTTATATGTAATATTTGATACTCTAGACCCAGTAAAGTACTACACATTTACCAACAAAGCCAGAGTGGCTCCCCATGGCGATACGTGCAGTATACAGTTAGCTCCCTTAGCTCCGATTCTTCTCTGAGATTCTGAGTTTTCTGCTTTGACGACAACAAAATCCTCTGAAATAAAGAAAACGATATAATATCATATCAATATGATTCTATCTATTCTATCTATATAGCTGCAATATTGTAGCTCAAAAGACTTTTAAATAGAAAATGATTTCGTCTTTAGAGCTACAATTGGTGCCAATCACTGCTTATGAAGCAAAGTAATGATTATGCAAACCGTTATAAAACGTTTATTTGCATTTTATCGTACTTGTTTGATATCGCTTACCAACTAGTCAATAAAAATGAACCAAATATCAAATTCTCATCGAGGCATTATTTTTTTACATAATACATATGAAGGTCTTTCTGAAGGGAATTTATACAACAAGTCTACAAATTGTGAATTTGACATCCTGTGAGGGGAACGGTAGATATAAGAATGTTAGTTATGTTTTGTTTTTGACAAAAATATTATGTAAATGCATATATAGGCATGAAATAATTGGAAACCTACAAAAAATATAGAAAACTGTGCTCGAGTGATTTTCGGAGGCAGTGCTCCACTACGACACATAGGGACCAATTCGTACCCGGCCGAAACGTATGCCTATAGTAGGCCGGGTACATGTATTTGTTCTAATCTTTATACAGAAAATGTAATGGTTTTTTTTTTTAAAAAGATTCCACCACTCTTCCAAAAGACACTATAATTTAAAAGATCAATCATCATCATATGCATGATCGTAGTAAACATATCTTATTTTGAAAACTAAATAGTTCTGTCAAAATCTGCTACATATAACGGAATTCCTGACTGATTCATAAATCAAACTAAATATTTTTTTTTTATAAATTAAATTGGATTTTTTTTTCACAGTGAATTAATTTTTGTAATTGGTCTCTGATTACACCAATCTGAGCAATATAAAATCTTTATATATCCACCTTTAATTTGTTCACGAAGAGTCATTTGGATCTGAATCAGGAACACAAACATGTCCATATGTCGCTGCTCATCCGCTGACAGACACACATATTTTTCAGCTGTTGTAAGCTCAAACACATATGCCCTGTTTCGTGTGTTTGTGACTTTTTCCAAACGAAATCCTCCTGCCAGACTGATTTTATCTACATAATAAAGCAAACATTAGGTTATAGAATACATATATAACCCTGGAAATGTTTGAACTATTTGAAGCTGCAGAATCAAAGCCAATAGTTTACAGCCAAAATTAAAACTAGTGAGATCTCTTAATGATTAATAGATTATATTCCATACCAGTAACATCATTTATAATGTAAAATACACTTTTATCATAGTAGTTACCGTTTGGTGTTGCATTTTTGTTCTTTGGCTTCTTGCTGTAGTACTCCAGTACTGGTCGGTTTCCATTACTCTTCAATATCACGTAACGCTGCTTCCACGGGTTAGACTTAGAGAAAAATGGCTTCCCTTTACCACCAGTCAACTTGTACAGGTAATTCTACAGACACATGAGAAAACAGTTTAAATATAAAGTGTTAAATATGTTTGACTGTATGATAAAGTCTGATCAAAAGTCCAAGTATAGACAACAGTGACCTACAAACAGTACACCACCACATTGGTTTTCTCAGCACAGATGCTGGGTCAATTAATTTTAAGAGCCAATCAATGCCAAGAAAACAAAAGTACTTGTTTACATGCAGCTTGAGACAGCTTTTCAATCAGAAATTTCAAAGGGTTGTATTGAGCAAATGGGTGGTATATATAGATATAAACTAACATACCGGTAACTTTGTTTTCTACCAAACTTTCATTCTTATGAAGCTGATCAAGTGTGGTCATACAGTGGCTTATGAGCTACCAATTAATTAGAGGATGCCAGTGCAAGGTGTCTGAGGTGTTAGTGTATAGTGTATTAGGCATGACCATCATTTCCATGTTTCTCTGCTTTCTTATAAGCCTCCAACTCAACCGCCGGATGAATCGCATCTGTAAGGTTCTCAGGTCTTGCTTGTTTAATGCGGATTCTAGAAACTGTTGCTTGGCCAAAGTTTCTCTCACTCCACCTTTAACAGTTGGATAGGTTAAATTAACTAACCTATGAATAGCTTGACCCAGCTCTGGAAGTGTTTCATTTGCCCTCTGCCTCCTTTCCAACAACTGTACTCGATAAAGTTCAGTTTGATTTGGTGGGGCAAATCTTTGCTCGAGAGCTCTCACTAATGAGAAATGGTGATCATGATCTTGCTTCCTGGTAGGTAAATCACCAAGTATACCCTGAGCTTGTCCTCTCAAACTCACAGCAAGATATAGACCCATCTTATACTCTGACCAGCGATTAATTCAAGCACATGTCTCAAAATGAGACAAATAATCTCTCCATGGAGTTGTGCCATCATATGTAGAGGCTTTTACTGACACATGCTTTACATTGGGTTTCCTACTCAATGATTGGTCCTCATAATCACTATCATCCAAATCAGCGATCGACTTTGGATTCATTCTCCTCTGCTGAGGGGAATAATAGCTCGATATATCATCTTTCTGCCTAAATCGAGCTGTACCTCTTTGATTTCTATCTCGATAAGTGATATTGTCTGCTCTATCATCATCAAATCATGAGGAATAGGTGATCTCCGAGTCTCTCACCTTAGGAATGCTCTCCCTTTACTTCGGACTCCAAAATTTCCTTCATGTGATGATTTCTTCAATCTTTGCTGACTAGCAGACTCTCGCAGGCTCTGATTCTGAACATTTAGTTGGCGTAACTGTTCCTGCATTTTCTCTATCTCCCTGTCAATCTCATGAGATGAAATATCTTCAGGCTTGCTCGTACTGCTATATAAATCAGCAATATCTGCCTTTACCTCAGAAGTTCTGCCATCTGCATACATAGATGTTATACCAGAATCTCTATAATGACTGCTCCCCTTCAACATCTGTAGTTTTGGTAAAGAGTGAAATCCCTGTCCACTATCCTCACCAAAATCCATCTCAGAATCTCTCAACTGAGTGCAAGATGTCTCATTAGTAATTATATTTTACAACAAAACTGTTAAATCTAGAATAAGATTTTATTTAAAACTGAGTAATCGAACAACACAAAAATATAGACAAGATCACCACCGCTTAATTTGCCACCAAATTATGTGACGTTTACCGGGTCCGTACCAGTCACAATTAACTGATGATCTATACAGTGTCTACATTATGTACTGTTCCTACAGATATTACATAGCTGACCTTGCTGTGATCCTATAAACTATCTAGTATTCCTAAATATTATAATCAACAATATCAGTCCTAATGATTACTCAGTGTCTCTGAGTGATTATGATAACACAACTTCAATTGATGATTATCAACAAATACTGAGTGATCGTTAAGCCTATGCGAGTAGTCTCCCCTAACTCGGGTGATTCAATAATCCCTACTCGCACATATATAACCAAGACTACGATAAAATCAATGTAATAATAATAAGAACCTTTCCCTAAGGCCTATTAACACAACCGAGCTACCGAATACTCAAAATCGCTGTGTACCCACAGTACTCACAGCTGCTACATGAGCACTCACGTTTACCGAGTACTCTCAGAGCAATCACTCCAGCAATGATTCACACACAATCATTACATATATTACCGCATACTCACAGAGTAGTCACTAGTACTCTCAATGATTCATGTAAACGTAATCATTCAACGAGCAATCCCAAGGCTCAGTTTTCAACTTACTCTCCAGAGTATTCAGGCCACAGGGGGCCAACTCAATGAAAATGGATGTTGTCATACATTTTTTTTGTATTTAGAGGATGGACTGATGAGTATAAATGACAGTCATGTGATTTTTCCGGAAAAATACGAGATTTGAAAAATTATTTAAAAATCGGGATATTTACTATAAAACAGAGAAAGGGACGAGTCGCCATATTGGAATTTTTACCCCTACCTCGATTAAAGTTAAATTTTTCACAATAGTATACCTTTTTTCCTAGAGTCATAGTCACGCATCAGTCCTCCGATAATCCATTGTCACACACATACCATGCAAAAGCATATAAACGATGTCTATATAGTCGAACGCATAGCATGGTAATTACTTACATAATATATACTAATAATAATAAAAATACTGTTAGAGTTATCTTCATGATTCCAACTGTTCCGAAATCGGAATGATTTTTTTAGTGTTCCAGCAAAATTAATGTATTTTATTTTTCTTACTTTTTGAGAAAATCAACTTTTTATGTCCCTGTTCCCCCGATGCAAAAATTCACTTGGAAGGTCTTTATCACTACGGTGTTGATTCCGGTTGAAAACAAGCGTTCTGACGCCCTTCGAATTTGCGAATTCAAACTCAACAAAAGTAGCGGAACAATATCAATAAACCAGATATTTTCAGCACTAATATCGAGATTAATCAGGCATAGAACTCGATACCAGGTAATAAGAATTTCCTGTAACAGTTGCGATATGAAAATATTGCGATGTGAGTAAATAAATGATTAATTTCTTTATTCTGATTACCATTTCTAAATTTGACGATTTGATCCTGAACATTCCAATGACGTCACTTTTTAGTCCTCTATGAGCCCGGGTGATTCGACCTTGCAAGCTGACGTTTTGAAGGATTGAATAAGCATTCAATTGTGGTATTATGGTGGCAATTTGCACTCATATACAGCTTAACATAGTTTAAAATAATAGTGTTACTTTATCTTGAAACATTTCATTATTTAAACGTCACTTTGACAAAAAGAAACAGTAGGCCTACGTAGACTACAATGTAAATCTTACAGCGTTTGTGGATACAATGCTTCGTTTAGTAGATGAAATTCATGAAATATTGCACAAAAATATCATTAACATGCTTCTGAAACATATAATTAATGATTTAAATTGAATTCGTTTAACATTGTGTGTAAAAAATCTATTTTGGTCTTTAGCGGTCGAAAACCGATGAGGTACTGTACCACTGGGTTGCGAGCTATCGTGATTTTTTCGTGGTTTTTTTTCTTATTCATTAAAAAGGCGATCTTTAAAGGATTTGTGCAGCCAAAATTTTTTTTTGATAATACGTCAGGATATTGCTTTGGATGAATGAAAGTCTCACCCAACGAATCACCTATCGGTTGGTTTTGGTCGTGATTTACGAGTAGCGTCGACTACGGTTCAGAGATAATGAGCTAGGTGGTCATGTGGTCTTGTGATGTCAGAGTAGTCCGCGGCTACACAAGGTAAGCCTAGTACTATACATGTATATAGCACATATACGTATACCTTAGATCTACAATTTGAGTTTTTCGAGTAAATGGTTATTCTAGCTTTATGATGTAGATATTTTCAGTTTCAAAACATTCCATTTACACCACTTAAAAAATTCAGACAAGCATATATCTAACTTTAGATTAGATAATCAGTCCAATTTGATAGTGATATCAAAAAGATGTTCGGATCAGTCTGGACTTAGATTTAGATAGCATAGGATGTAAATTTCAGTGTAATAAACAAGAGGCCCAGAGGGCCTGTATCGCTCACCTGGTTTTTAGGGCTTTTCACTATTTGTGAAAAGACCTATTGTTTTCGTTAAGTTTCTTATTCTTATTATTATTATTCTTATTATTAATTAGGGCTTTTCACTATTTGTGAAAAGACCTATTGTTTTCGTTAAGTTTCTTATTTAATTGTACAATTTTTGTCCTGCTAAAAATGTCAACTTCCGAATGATCGGATTGACTCATAATGGATTTCTCGAGATTTTCGCTGTGCGATTTTTTCGTTGAAAATGCTGATCGTGTATATGGAAAATCGTCTTGGCAATGTTCTACCGAGAGTAAGTAGTGGTGTGTTTGATTGTGCCTTCATGAGTAGGCTAGAAGTGTTAAGCTTATGTGTTAGTTGACTATCGGTGTTTGGTTTGAAGAAAAGATATTTATACGAGTCTTGCGTCCATTTCCAATGGTCACAGTGTGGTCGTGTTTGATATGTGGAGCGTTATATGTAGAATGTAATTCCTGTGAAGTATCTTCTAGTGCTTATATGAGACAGCGGTTTAGTTCGTTTGTAGATATGTCCAGAGTCACAGCACAATTTTTACTTGTGCTAGACTTGGTTTTTGATTATGTCTATGTAGAATCATAATATTTGAAGACAATTAGGTTGTTTTTGGTATCATTTTTTCTGTTTTAAACGTCAACTTCCGGTTGGAAATAAGGGACGAGTTAAATGCAATTTTTCGACAAAATCATTAAAAAATCTTCTCAATTTCTAGAAGGCCTAGAGACCTAATATTAAGCATGAAGCATGCTGACATAAATGCCTACCAAGTTTGTTAATGTGATTGACCTTGACCTATATCAAAGGGCACTCGGGCTAACAATCCTAAAATCTTCAAATGACTTATTGTAAAGTTCTGAAAGGCCTAAGACCTGGTATTGGACTTTTGGTACGTTGAAACTAAGCGTTACCAAGTGTTTTATAAATGACCTTGAACGAAGTAGCTTTTAGGTGAAAAGCCCGTCAAATTGTCCCGGTGACAATTTCTAGTTCTTATTATTATTCTTCTTCCTGTTTTTGTGAACGCTCTATCGGTCAAACGGTAAGACATAGGATAAAAATGATTTCAGTATGTTTAAACCAAACATCTGAAGGTGATCCATGAACAAAATTAAGTAGGTCAAAAATCCAAAATGGCCGCCATGACGTAAAACCTAAAACACAAAAATGCTATAACTCAAAAAAGTATGAAAGCTATTTCAAATCTGAAGGTATTTTATTGTAGGGAATGAACATATCTAACTTTTACCCATGACATGTTTCCACAAAATATGTCTCGTTAAAAAGCTCGCTATTAGGTCAAAGTTTACAAAGTGACTATTTTTAGATTTTTTTTTTATTATTCATTTTTTCTCCAACTTTTTTCAATACATCGATTCAGGATGTCATTTTGAAGGTTTTGGTTTCCTTAAAAATTAAATTGGTCCACTAATTAATTTTTTATGACGTAATTAATATTTAACTAAGATTTTTTTGCAAATTTCGACAATTATATTTTAAACATCTCCTCTGATTCCACAGTCGATCAAGCCAAACCTCACACAAGATCTTCCACTGATTCCGTGACTAATTCTTGTTAATATGGTGTTGATTCAAATTCAAATATGGCCGCAATGACGTCACTTCCGGTTTAACCTAGACAGCCATAACTCGTTAACCACTGAGCCAATTTCTTTCATTTTTTTATATGTTGTGTAGAATAGCATACTGAGAAACTTTGTAATTGTACATTTTTCTCTAAAATGTCAACTTCCGGTTGTTTATTGACTCATAGTGCAAAATCGCCGTTTTCGGTGAAAATCACGAAAAATCTTCTTGTCAAGTTCTACATAGTATAGAGGCTTCATGGTTTTGCATGAAGTAAGCTTAGGTAGTTGACTATCGGGTTTGAAAAAATAAACGAGCTTGACCTTCATCAAAGGTCACAGAGTGCGTGTGATTGTAGAGTTATGAAAATAATCCTGTGAAAATTCAGCTCATTGAGACAGCCGTAGTTCGTTAACCTCAAAGCCAATTACTTTCATTTTTGGATATGTTATGTAGAATAGCAAATGAAGAACTTGTAATTTGTACATTTTCTCTAAAATGTCAACTTCCGGTTGTTATTGACTTAGTGCAAAATCGCCTTTTCGGTGAAAATCACGAAAAATCTTCTTGTCAAGTTCTACATAGTATAGAGGCTTCATGTTTTGCATGAAGTAAGCTTAGGTAGTTGACTATCGGGTTTGAAAAAATAAACGAGCTTGACCTTCATCCAAGGTCACAGAGTGCGTGTGATTGTAGAGTTTAGAAAATAATCCTGTGAAAATTCAGCTCATTGAGACAGCCGTAGCTCGTTAACCACAACCAATTACTTTCATTTTTGGATATGTTATGTAGAATAAAAATGAAACAATTCATTTTTACAACTTTTCTGTAAAACGTCAACTTCCGGTTGGAAATAAGGGACAAAGTTCAAAAATGCAATTTTTCGACAAAATCATTAAAAATCTTCTCTTAAGAAGGCCTAGAGACCTATATTAAGCATGAAGCATGCTGACATAAATGCCTACCAAGTTTGTTAATGTGATTGACCTTGACCTATATCAAAGGGCACTCGGGCTAACAATCCTAATATCTTCAAATGACTTATTGTAAAGTTCTGAAAGGCCCAAGACCTGGTATTGGACTTTTGGTACTTTGAAACTAAGCGCTACCAAGGGATTTATAAATGACCTTGAACGAAGTAGCTTTTAGGTGAAAAGC
Organism: Argopecten irradians irradians; assembly: GCA_004382745.1. Taxonomy (NCBI): domain Eukaryota; kingdom Metazoa; phylum Mollusca; class Bivalvia; order Pectinida; family Pectinidae; genus Argopecten; species Argopecten irradians. The sequence goes on along the minus strand of SAYR01062279.1, from coordinate 863,692 downwards.
CCGTCAAATTGTCCCGGTGACAATTTCTAGTTCTTATTATTATTCTTCTTCCTGTTTTTGTGAACACTCTACAGGTCAAACGGTAAGACATAGGAAAAAAATGATTTCAGTATGTTTAAACCAAACATCTGAAGGTGATCCATGAACAAAATTAAGTAGGTCAAAAATCCAAAATGGCCGCCATGACGTAAACCTTAAAAACAACAAAAACTGCTATATACTCAAAAAGTATGAAAGCTTTTGCAAATCTGAAGGTATGTTATTGTAGGGAATGAACATATCTAACTTTTACCCATGACATGTTTCCACAAAATATGTCTCGTTAAAAAGCTCGCTGTTAGGTCAAAGTTTACCAAAAGTGACTATTTTTAGATTTTTTTAATTATTCATTTTTTCTCCAAATTTTTTCAATACATCGATTTCGATTCATTTTGAAGGTTTGGATGTCTTCAAAAATAAATTGGTCCACTAATTAATTTTTTATGACGTAATTAATATTTAACTAAGATTTTTTTGCAAATTTCGACAATTATATTTTAAACATCTCCTCTGATTCCACCAGTCCGATCAAGCATAAACTCACACAAATCTTCCACTGTCACCGTGACAAATTCTTGTTAATATGGTGTTGATTCAAATTCAAATATGGCCCGAATGACGTCACTTCCGGTTTAACCTAGACATCCATAACTCGTTAACCACTGAGCCAATTCTTTTCAGTTTTTTTATATGTTGTGAGAATAGCATACTGAGAAACTTTGTAATTGTACTTTTTTTCTCTAAAATGTCAACTTCCGTGAATTGACTCATAGTGAAATCGCGTTTTTCGGTGAAAATCACGAAAAATCTTCTTGTCAAGTTCTACATAGTATAGAGGCTTCATGATTTGCATGAAGTAAGCTTAGGTAGTTGACTATCGGGTTTGAAAAAATAAACGAGCTTGACCTTCATCCAAGGTCACAGAGTGCGTGTGATTGTAGAGTTATGAAAATAATCCTGTGAAAATTCAGCTCATTGAGACAGCCGTAGCTCGTTAACACACAAGCCAATTACTTTTCATTTTTGGATATGTTATGTAGAATCGATACTGAGAAACTTTGTATTGTACATTTTTCTGTAAAATGGTCAACTTCCGGTTGTTTGACTCATAGTGCAAAATCGCCGTTTTTCGGTGAAAATCACGAAAAAATCTTCTTCTCAAGTTCTACATGGTATAGAGGCTTCATGTTTTTGCATGAAGTAAGCTTAGGTAGTTGACTATCGGTTTGAAAAAATAAACGAGCTTGACCATCATCCAAGGTCACAGAGTGCGTGTGATTGTAGAGTTATGAAATAATCCTGTGAAAAATTCAGCTCATTGAGACAGCCGTATCGTTAACCACAAAGCCAATTACTTTCATTTTTGGATATGTTATGTAGAATAAAAAATGAAACAATTCATTTCACAACTTTTCTGTAAAACGTCAACTTCCGGTTGGAAATAAGGGACAAAGTTCAAAAATGCAATTTTGACAAAATCATTAAAAATCTTTTCCAATTCTAGAAGGCCTAGAGACCTAATATTAAGCATGAAGCATGCTGACATAAATGCCTACCAAGTTTGTTAATGTGATTGACCTTGACCTA